>MQRK01248059.1:31603-43528 GCA_001938485.1 Girardia tigrina
CCCCGCCGATCGATTGATTCTTCGCAAGTTCAATCGCTGCTTGTTGGAGATATTTTTTGCAGAGTGATCAAACGACGAGTGAACGGTGTTTATTGGTGAATTGTTTGTTTCTTGCACCGGTATATTGTTTCTCGTCCATCTCTCATCGAATTTGAATTCGTCGATCACACCGTTTATCATCTTGGTTTTTCTTTCGATTGTAGGAATCACCGCGGGATCATTTTGATAAACGATTTCATAAAGATTATAAAAATGAGAATATTGTTTTGGCACTGAAACTCATTTATAATTTCTAATCATTTCATAGACACGCTGACGATTTGTATTTGAAATACGATAGCGAAAAAAAAGAAAGAAAAACTGAAAGAAATAGAAAATAAATAAATTATAGAACAAGTGTAAATTATTTATTATTATTTTGATATAAAAATATTTTTATTGACATAAGAAAAATTTTAATGAATTCAAAAATGAAATCAAATTGGTGACAGACGAAAGGGAATTGATAAACAGATATATATCACTTAATAAAGTAAACAAGAATATGTCACGCCCGTTTTGAGTGATAACATTTTCGTTGACTCCTGAGTCCCCAGTAATTGTTAAGGGTCAATCACAACCCAACACTAATTTTAAGATCTATTTACGTTTACTTATATAACGGGTCGGACGTCTCTTCTCGCTCGACATCTGCCTGGCAGTGCCGAGTTTGAAGGACCTTCGGGTTCAAGTAAAGATGGGATGAGCTATGGGCCCCCCACCTAGCAAAGCGTCGCTCGGGGATGATTTAAAGCTATACTATGGATTATGGTCGTTATATGTATTGTAGGACTTATTGCACTGTTCGGTGTATCATATATATAATTACAAGTTTCTGTCTTGTAAAATTTAGGACACTGTTATACTCTGTTAGATTCGTAGCATGAAACTTATGGCATCCATAGAAAGATAACTCGTGGCTTCTAAAATTACCCTATAATGCCAATTCATCAGTTTAATTAATCGCAGGATGTCCTTATGACTTTAATTTGTTTCGTAACCATCATTGAAGGATTCGACATTTAAATTGGTCTAGAGCTCTTATGTCAATTTAATCTATTAATTATTAGCTCCTTCTAATTAACAAAATGTGACGGACTCGTTAAACGTTATCATGAATAGAGCCCCTTACTTATTTCACGCAATTTCCTTCAAAATAACTCACAAATTTTGAGAAATTCCCGAACAAAATTCTCTGACGATACTCATAATATCGACCGAGTGTAATATGAACAGTTTCAACCCAAAATTAAATTGTAGTTTTAAAGTGTTAACTTGCTAACGAGAGTTTACTAATTGCTGATTATAGTGCGTTGAGAATTTCATATAAATTACGTAATAGAATAAACCTTAATTCTACTTCGAAATATTAAATCAAAATCCCTCGTAAAGCTGTCATAAGAATTATCAAAATTATGGAGTAAATGAAAATTGTCATTCAATTTAAATCGTTTAATTTAACGAACAATCCTAAATTTTAATTCTGAATATATTTGAAATCATTATGGATAAATAATGAACAAACACACATCACTCGTAGTAAGATCATCAAATATCGTTTAACTATAGTCTAAAGTCATTATAACACAGAGATATAATAATTGCTCGATTCGCAAGGTCATTTTTAATTTGAAAACAAAAGAACCAAGTTAATAAAAAAAATTATTTAAACTAAGTAAGCATAACATAAAAGTAAAATATTTGTTTAACTGCTCTAATTCAAGTAACGACCGTCGTTGATAATTTCGAATAGTGATTCAATATTCACATTTTAGGACGATTATAATCGAATTTCGCCTGAAGAAAATATTCTATGGGGTTTGGAGAGATCTCTTGGATAGAAGTGGTTATTATTACCTATTATCTATTTATTGTCTATTGTCTATTTAATTATCTATTATCCATTTTGTTATCTGTTACAAACTCTGAACTGAACTTTAGGTCAAACTGTAAGCAAAACTAAAACTGGGATAGGTTTATAAATCAGATAAAAATACAAAATAAAGCGGAACTCATGATCAAAAAAAATTATTATTTTCATTATTGATTTATAAGGTCGTACTAACAAACTGAACTCCCCCGTCACGTTTCTGAACACTACCTTTCACTATGCAGGCATTATAAGGCGCGATCCCAACCGGCTTTGCGGACCTATACAGTTGGTGAAAGGCTCGCTACGGATCGGTTGAAAAAAGGATTCGATCGTTATCGAAACTACGTCAACAATAATCGGGATCGTCTGGTTGTTCTCGAACTCTGAAGGTTCGATTACTTGCAAATTCTCTTGGGGCATAATTACTGGAAAAGACGGCGGCGGCAACGACGGACTAACTCACTCCCCTCTAGGTTCATATCAATAACAAAATTCGAAAGGCTAATTGTCTATAAGTAATAAGACCACCGTCATAATAAAATTATATTGAAAGTTATCAAATTAACAAATGTGATCATGAAAAACAGAACAAATAAAACAACTTAAAACAAATAAATCGTAAAACAGAAAGTTATACTCGATTCAATTCCCGGAGGTCGGTCAAGTGTCTCGGTAGAAGGTATCGGTGAATTCTGGCTTGTCGACGCGTCTCTAGATAGAAGCGTTTGATCGTAGCTAGGCCTCGGTTTCGGGACGTTTATCGGTCGATTGCTCCTCTGGAATAGGTGAGGTTAGCTTCGTCCGGATTTGATGTTCAACAGTTGGCAATAATCGTTCGAAATCGTTCCTCAGATAATTTAATTTTTGTTGTCCAGAATTAGTTTTCACATTGGTTTTCAAAATTGGTTCTTTTTTTTTACTTGCTTGCGAATTGTGTCAGAAAATGATTGTTCTTTTATACCAGAAGGATGTTACTCTGTCGGTTTTCTCCGGCCAATCGCCTCGCGCCAACTGGCTGTCTATGTTTTCTCTAACGCTGGTTGGATGGCCTGGTAGGTGTGCTTTCAAATTATTTTTGAAATTTTGAAAATTTTTTATTTCACTATATATTTCGGGGTTTGTGTGTCGCCGCAACTCTGCAATTTTGGAGTTTGTATGCGACTGCGTCAGCGATGACTCGGGTGAAATTGTCGGGTGACTGTTGAGTCATGCTAAGTTTTTAATTAATCTTTGTTCTTTTTAATTAATTTCTAATTCTTTACAGGGTAATAACTTCTCAGGGGGTTGCATCCGGATCTCGCGGATTTCCTTCAGTGGTTGTCCTCACAGGGATCTATACGGGGAGGGTCAGTTTACCTCCTAGCTACAACGGATAGTCCTACAAGTAACTTTATTGATTTCGGGCTCACTTTTAATTGATATTTTTTCTTTTTTCAGGGTCCTCAATTCTCCTCACGGGCTTCTGGACGAAATTTATTCTTCTGTGATACCTTTAAATATATGTATTGCATAATAATATTTTCTTTATTATTTTTGTTTTATGGGTGTTGTTTGTAAGGTGTTTTTGACTGTGATCTAATCAATAGTGGACCGCAATAAATAATATTTTACGTAAGTTTAACGAATAAAAATATAATTTTTATTCAAAAGTTTGATTAAATTATTGCTTAAATGAGAGAAATATTGATTGATTATGGATTGAAGTATTTTTTATTTGAGATAATTTATTCAGAAAGAAAATGAAAGAAAAACCGATGAAATAAATAAAGCAATGACACAATTTAAAATTGATATATAATAAGAGCAATGAAACAATATCGAATTTCAGATATGAAATGAGATAATTTATTCAGAAAGAAAATGAGAGAAAAACCGATGAAATAAATAAAGCAATGACACAATTTAAAATTGATATCTATTAAGAGCAATGAATCGATATCGAATTTCAGAAATGAAATGAGAGTTTTGGAGAAAAATCATGAACAAGAACTCTGAATAATTTGTTTGGAGAAACAATAAATGGAGAGAAACAGAACTCATGCAAGAGGGAATCAATGCAGTTATTTATATAGATGTATTCTATTTTCACAGGAACGGATATAATATTATGTAACACTTCAGCTGATCAATCAGCATACTACAAATTACTATATACTACTAATAAAAATACAGCAAAATACAATGATTTTTCAAAAAATAAACCATATACACTCATACCTCGCTATACGGCCGCTCTTTATACGGCTTTTCGCTATAACGGCCTACTTTAATTATGGCACTTTTTCGATTTACGGCCTAGAATTTTTCGTTATACGGCCAAAAAAAATTTTGAAAAAAGTATGAAAAAAAACATTAATATACATATTTTCTAGGCCGTATCTAGGAACGTATCTAGGCCGTATATCGAGATATAAGTGTAAAAGGCTTATATCTCATAAATAAGGGCATTGGTTCTACAACATTTTTATCATTAGAAGAATTATCAACTACTTCTCATTGATCGATAATGATCAATATTTATCAGATGCAAAGTTAAAATCGATTGATCTACATTATTAATTTTAAATTGTCAAATTCGATCAAATCGATACAGAAAATTATAAATATTCGTTCTGATTGAACAAAATAATTTATCAATTGAATGTTTTATGAATAGCGATTTTATTTCAATTCGAAATGTAAATCAACAATGTTTTTTGATGAATAAACAAATTTATTTATTTATTGATTATTTGTTAAACAAATTTGATAAATTGATAAACGAGTTTAATCAACAATTATTTATCGATTCGTTTTACTCATTACTTTTTAAAATTATTTTTCAAAATTTGTGATTAAAAATTTTTTTAAGTGGAGATAAAAAATTGATAATTATACCGACCGTATATTTTTTCTGGTACAGTTAAGACCGGACTTCAAAAACGTTACAAGGTAGAAATCTAAGATATATAAATAATATTTGTAAATGCACATTTTTATTTTTTTGTTTGTGTTTTCGAGTGAGTGTGACTTGTTTGCGTAATATTTGTATTTTTTACTAGTATTGACATTATGAATTGAATTATGAATGAATTGGTAAATAATTGTCGGAGAAAAATGAATAATAGAACGAGAAGTAAATAAAGAAATTTTGAATTCAGAAGTTTTAACATCTAAACTAGTTCAAAAGACAGAATTCGTGATTATAATTATGATTTAGAATTATATATATATATATATTAAATAATCAAGACGAAATATTGAAAACAATAAAAAAATCAATAAAAGAGATTGATTAAAAAAATATAAACTAATCACTGTAGAAATTTCCTACGATCGCCAGTTCAAGGAGATTTACAGATATTCCTTCAATTCAATTATCCACATACTCTATTAACAGCTTTATACAATTCTTGTAGTACAGTTCCCAAATTCTCCATTCAACAATTCTCAGTTACCAAGTCAATTACATTTGACGTTATTTACTGGTATTGTATTTGATCAGTTGCCATTAAAAGTTATATTGTTGATTATTATATTTCATTTATTCTCCCATCTGACTACTGGTTATTGTTAGTGTCAGTGCTAGAACTGGATTCATTTATAGCGGAACTCCGTTTGAGTTAGCCCAGTTCGTTATATTCATAACATTAACGTTATTCAGTAAATTAAAAATAACAAATCTTACATTTGTTATTTTTACAATATTATTAAAAGAGAAATTTTTATTAAAATGTTTTTAGTTAATCAAATGTTTGATAATTAAATTACAAGAATTATCATTCAAATACGTTGTTGATATTCAAATTCGTTTTTGATATTCAAATTGGAAACATTTTTTACACTATGAAATACCGAATTATATGAAGAAATTGATAGTTTCCTATTGTGTAGCTTTCAATTGTGAAAAGGCCAAACGCTTATTTCTAAATAAGTTTGGTAAACAGCCATCACCAGTGCGTACTTTACGTGATTGGAAAAAGCGATTTTTACAACATTTATCGGTTTTGCCAAGATCAAAAGCCGGCGACCAAATCCATAGCAGACTTTCAGCAGAAAAGCAAGCAGAAATTATTGGGGCATTCGGTGATCGTGCAACATCGCAGAGAAAGGTCAGTGTTGCTGTTGGTGTTTTGCTGGGAATGGTTAATAAAGTTTTGGAACAAATAAAGCCATGGGAAGTTTTGCGTGTTCATTTTTTAGTTATGACGCAGTATTTCATCTAAACGGTTATGTTAATACCCACAACCAATTTATTTATGGTAAGGAAAATCCATTAGAAGTTACGGAAAAACCGCATAAATCACCATCAATAACTTGTTGGACTATGGTGTCACCTCGATTTGGAGTGCGCTTTATAATTTTGTGCCTCCGACTATTACGCTCATTCTCATAGTAGTTGTTTTGCCAATGTTTTGGTCTGCTTTTTGGTTTGGTAGTGTCACATTAGCAGCTTCCACAATGTTTAAGTCAGTCGAGTTAAGCACGTAGAAGTCATAACTAATGGAATGTGCTATGTCCTCATCTAGTGCAGAATTGAGACTCATCGGCAAAGATTGCTAATTTCTGCTCTTCTTCCAGTTCCATTAAATCAAATACTGATTTGACATTGGCCTCTTCGCATCGTTCCAGTAATTTCGGATAGGAATCGAAATGCGGGATTTGCTTCAGTAGAGCCATTAAACGGTGCCATTTAGCCTGAGTGATTATCTGAGCTAACCCTAAATTCGTAATAAACAGTTGTAAAAAGGAGTACAAGGTTACATTCGTCTTCAACAGCACCCTTTCCTAGCTTCTCGAGACGCTCGTGTATTTCTGTCGCTGGGAGCGTCCATGTCAATCTCTGTTTGACACACAGATGTCCACACAGATGGAATATATGGAAATCTGCATTATTGTATCAACGGGCCTCTTAATGGCTTCCGTTGTGATCTAAATATTATAGATACAGTGCACTCCGTCTAGATTGATGACGGATATATCGAAGATATGTTATTGTACATTTGCTACAATTTGTATGTTTTATGATCCTTCGTATGAAATAAAGTCTGGATTAATTGTTGAAGGACGTATGCTTTCGCAAGCAAAAAGTGTCAAATTTTTTTGTAGTTCCTGTGTTAACTGCTCTAGTCATGAAACTATTATCCTCATATATTTCAGTAAACACCTTCTGTTTATTCATATGTTGGACAAGGCCACGGCCAGTAACCCCAAGCGTATCGGTAAAGGTAAGAATTTCTGTATTTCTAGGAGCTCCAGCGAAATCATTTGTACCAATTTGACCAGTTGTTTGAAAATTAAAGAGGCGTAAGTTAGCACTAAGTGGTCTCTAACATGTGAAATTATGTAAACTATTAAACATTTCTTGAATTTTTGCAGCCACATGTGGAAAACACCATTCCCAAGGCCAATTATGCCATTCATCGTTTGCGCAAGCACCGATATACATATGTCCACTGTTTTTGAGCGTAATGACTTCGGTTTCTGTACCGAAATAATCAAAGAAACCTTGATACTGTTCGATTGTGGGATCATTTGTTGCTCCTCCATCTATAACCATTGTTAAAATGGTAGTTTTGACGACCCTATGTGAACTCTGTAAAATTGTGAATTGACTTGTTAAAAAAATTCTAGCATGTAAATTCCTGTTTACTTAATATGCATTTTTTCCACTGACCATCTCTAATAAATGTGTGCATTTCCTGTTGTGTTTCTCCTGGTGGTATGAAAACTTTATAATTTTCTAAATCACCATTATAATTTAGTGCTCTATAATATTTCTTCCATAGTTTTCCTATATAAGGTTCAACTAATGCCATGTCACATAACCAACATTTAATGATATTATGTTCTTCTATTTGTAATTGTTCATTTCGTCTTTCTTCGGATTCTCTGTCTTCCGGTTCCTGTGGTATTGGTATGTCTTCAACAGGTCCAATACCAGTGTCAGCTATTCCTGCATTGTCATTAGCGTCTTCTTTATATATGTTTCTCCTGAAAACTTTATAATATTCTAAATCACCATTATAATTGTGTCTGTTTATGGTTTGTTTTTCCTGGTATCCACTTTCGTTTATCTCCAAGTTTTGTTATATCTTCAAATTTGTTTTTATCTTCCTCATCTACATATCCTCAATTTTTTAGTGTTTTTAATCCATTCACTTAAGCCTAATGATTCTGCATCTGTAAAATAATTCTTTGATATTATCTTTCCATCGCCTTTAGATAGCAAATCTATAGAGTAAGAATAGTCGTGACCCTTGTCTGTGACAACAATCATCAATATTTGACCGTACGAATACAGGTTCTTCGGATTATTTATAAGAAATATAAAATCATTCGATCTTTTTACTGGAAATTTTGTAATCCCTTCAAATTTATCTGTAGAAAAGACAAATTTGATGATGAATATTATTAGAAACAAACTGAGATATTTATTATTATACATTTTATAATAGCTCTTAACACATAGAAGAGTTTAGAGCTATTATCAGGAGTCTCTATGATCTCCGTAATCCTAATATCCCATCTTGCGACAACTTTTGTTAATTTCCCAAACGGGATGAATGTGTTTCGAAACTTCAGTGATTCAAGTAATCAATTATGTCATTAATTATTTATTCTGGTATATATGTAAGTATACGTGCAACAAGGCACCATAAGTAAACATCCATTATGGATCTAAAGATTTGATATGTCGTGATTGTTGAGTGTAATGAGTGTTTCGGTATTGTAAGGTATATCAAGCATAACAAACTTAGACGCTCAGAACGACATCCCGATAGCATTGACAGCATTTTATTCCATATCAATCACCATTTGAAGTGCAGCAGATGGCAGAAATATAATAAGATAAATGATATTAGAGAAAATCTCAGAATTGTGAAAACAATGAAATGGATACTGAAAGAGGATATCGTGACGACAAAGGATAGCAAATACTGGATCCCGAACATCAGAAGAATTGAATTTGTGGAAGATATACGCAAATCGCTATGTCACGCTAGTAGAAAGAAAGTTTACAATTATTTGAAAAACAATTTCTTTATTGAAAATGGTAAAAGAAATCAGACAAAGCTGTTTAAATTGTCCGAAGAGTAAGACCCTAACAACCAAAACAAAGGTGAAACACAAAACAATTTACTGATGAACCCTTCCTAAAACTTTATATGGATTTCTGTGGACCATTTAAAAGAAATAATAATGGATGTTATATTTGTTATTATTTTTTGACAATTGTTACGAATTGATCAAATATTTGATTTATTTTATTTTATTTTATTAAAAAAAGTTTTAAATTGTAATTATTGTTGGTATCTGGCAAATTCGAAAAATGTAATTTGTTTAAATAATAAATTATAATATAAATTATTATTATAAAAAAATTATAATTTAAATTTATTTTAATAATAAGACGTTTAGAAATAGAAAAAAAAGTAGGTTAGTAGGTTGCTATCTCCGATTTAGGGGTATCTAAGCCGTTCATTTAGCAGCAGGGGCTTGCCAATTCGGAGAAATATATTTCGGAGTGTATTCACAAACTTTTGGTCTCTTTATTCATAAGAACCAGAATGGACAACTGCCTCTTCTAGCTTCACAAGGCTGCACATAATTAAAAGAAAACTCAAGATGAATTGGAAAATTAACAACTTCTAAAGAAGCCGAAAACGTTTTACTCTCCCAACCTAGCGCAGTCAAGACCAATTAAACGATTTCACTCCCATGTGAAACCCAAGATGTTAGTGAATGGCTTTAAGCCAAAAACGGCGGGTGAACTCCAGTAACTTCCACTGAGTTTTTGGAAGAATTTCAATCAAATCCTCCCGAATGGATCTCCCACTTATCAAGAAACGTGTGCTCCCTACTCAACCGTTTATCGCGGCATGGTCTACTCAGTGTCCATAAATGATACTCTAGAGACACTATATTTGGAAAATTTCAATATGTATTCATATATTATTGCTAGTATTTGTATTATAAATATATTTGTAGAGTCATTGCATGAAACCTTATAATATAAAAATGAGAAAAATTTAATAACTAAATCTGTATTAGAGTTGTTACTCTTTTTCTGAGCACACAGAGCACAAATCTAGACGTTCTTGTAGAATCATTTTACTACAATATAATGAAAGCAAATACCAATCAATAGATTCTATAAAAGCAAGACATATTAACAGTTTAATACCTTTTGGAATTCAAAAACAGAACAAGAAACTGATTATGATTAGGAAAAAATCTGTATCAAAGAAAGGATTTTAAATCTTATAAATTTGCATGAAAGAACTCTTCATTGCTTGTAAAAAAAGTTCCTGATTTTATTTTATTTCTCAAAAAAAGTTTGTTTAAATATTAGTTTTAAACATTTTTTAGTATTATAATAAAATTTGAATGTCAGAAATAACTTAACCATAAATAAGTAACCATAATCCCGGGGATGTTCTAAACATGCAACAATAATTAAGTAAACATTATTCATTTTACTTCTAATTCCTTTTATTATTGATTCGTTATGTATTTGTTTCATTTGTGCGGAATAATATTTATGAAAGTCCGTTAACTCAATCGACCAAAATTTCCCATTCCGTCAAAAATTTGTAACTCAAACTCAAAAAAAAATCCAACAGTAAACGTAACCGAATAACATAAACATTAATTTTATTACAATAAATATAAAAATATCGAATACTCCCAAGAAATTTGCCATTCGATTCTAGACACAAATTGAATCGTAATATGAGAACTCCAGACAAAGTCCACGATTGAATAAAATAAGAGTGTACAGTTCTCAAGTTCGAGCTGCATAGACTCTAGAGCAACGTCAAGCTCGACTTTCGCAATTATCCCAGAATATGTCACAACATATAGCTGTAGAAACACCAGAAAAACGTCAAGCTCACACAACTGAGACAAAATAATTCACAGTTGCAACAACGACTACACGCGGATATATCGAAATTCAATAAAGCCATCAGCACATTTTGCGAAAAGGTCTGACCAGTCTGTATGAAGCGATGCTATCCAACAAATCAAATCCAATTATCGAAGAATCAAATCACAACTTGCCGTGCAAGTCAAGAGATATTGACTTATCTAACTGAGGTAATGAAAGTATTCTCATTCCTCACGGTCTGCTACAGATGCAAGAGTCACATCACAAGCAAGAAGTAAAAACCGCCACCGAAGGCACATTGGAACAATAGTAGTAATAGTAGCCTTCGAACACCCGCAACCATTTTGACAAATCGGCCGAAAAATCCCCAAATTCCCAATTTAAAAACCTACTTCGTGATAAAAAAACCTCAAAAAGACACTCACCATAGTGTTTTTTGATGTTTTTTTTTATTTTTTATCCGTGAACTTATGTGATAAACTTACACATTTGAAAACACAAAAACTTAATCAATTACACATTTTGATATTTCTTACTATGGTTTTAGATAAAAAATAATTAAAAGATTATTTTAATTATCCATTATTATCCATTATTATCCATTATTATCTATTATTATCTATTATTTATTATTATCTATTATTATTTTAATTATATATGTAATACATTATCTATTATTGTTAATTTTCAATAATTATGATAATTATGCTAATTATCAATTTATCATTTTCAATAATTATGCTAATTATCACAATTATTGAAAATTATCATATGCGTTCTTCATAATTTAAGAAAATTTTTCAAAAGTAAGTGATTTTTTTTATTTTCTAAATGTTTAAGATAAAGAGTTGGTCTACTTCGCTCATAGCTTGTTTGATTTTACTCTTTCAATCAAACAAGCTATTGTGAGGAAAACCAACTCTTCAATCATTCGTTTTTTATTTAAATATAAATATTTAATGAGTAAAATATGATTTATCGATAGAGATTATTTGAGTTGTAAAAATTGATGATATAGAGCAGGCCTGGCCAACCCAAGGCCCGCGGGCCACGTTTGGCCCGCAAGACAATTTTTGTGGCCCGCCGGACCATTTCATATTAAAATTATTTTTTAATATGTATTACATAAATGTTAAATAAT
>MQRK01248064.1:0-11896 GCA_001938485.1 Girardia tigrina
TTAAATAATAATAGATCTATAGTTATTAAAGAATACAGCATTTCATAAATCACGAACGAACAAATTGGGCAATTATAATATATGTGTTCGATGTCTGCCATAGTACATTAAAAGCAACATAATATGTACAAGAAATAATTCCATGATTAATAAATAACCGAAAAATCAACAACAAACACGGTTTAATAAGTATTTGTCATACTTATTCTGGCTTGTAAATAGAGTAAATTCAAGGTCCAAAAATTATTTGAAAATGAAAATTTATAATTTAAGCTGTAGAATACAACAGCTGCTCAACCGCAAAAACTTTTCTTAGAAAAACATTCTTTACTAATCATACTAACAGAAAAACATTAAATAGGCGATATTGTAAATGATTTTTAATTCACGAAAAATTGCATTTCCGAATTGGTTTTGCCCTATATTATATGAAAAACTAATATATATTTTAATAACAAAATAATAATTTATCTTGTTTAAATGAACTAAGTGGGGGTGCAAAAGAAACCCCAGCCAAAAAAATACCTGTAATACATTTAAATTTAAGGATGGGTACGACAACTTAAAAATGTCGCGTAATTTAGAAAATAATATAATATAATAAAATATATAAATTAATATAATGCATCCAAATAAAATTAAAAATCAAAAGTAGAAATTAAACTTTATTTTGCGGCTATTCTTCACTGCTTGATAAGAATTCATGACATTTATTTCCGATCGATCCCAAATTACTTTCGCCGGAAGATATTTCTAACGACAGAAACACATCCGAATTTTTCACGTAATTGATAGATTCTGCTATTGGTTGTCGAATTAAAAAATCTGTTATTAACTAACTGCTGCTTTTTCGGTTTTTCAAGTTGCTTATATAACTCTTGATATCCACTTATACAGAACTGAAGATTGCACTGAAATTTTAATGCGCGCCCCGCGTCAGGATCATGAGTCGAAAAATGTTGCTCTATACCTTTAGCAAGTTTCAATCCCTCTGGAATTAAATCGGCCGTTAATGGAGACACTTCCCCTTCAATTTTCTAGACATAAAAATATTCGATTTGCATTAATTTTTTTTCGTAAACTTAAAACACTAAAAATTTTCAGTAAAAAAATCATTAAATCTGTTCTAAGATACAACCTAATTTACCAATAATTACGGCATGTTTTCAAATTTTTTTCATTTTTTTGGACCCTTGATAATTAGATACATTTATAAATGATGCTATGTTGCTGCCTTGATCATTAAAAATTTTTTATAAAAAACTCAAAACGAGGCGTAAAAAAACGTGTTAGAAAAAAATTTCGCGGAAAATATTTTTATGAACCGTGTTATTTCAAAAACGTGTAAAAAAGTCGTGCAAAAGAGTTTTGTGTATAGTGCGTCTGTCCTTTATACTTTTTCTTCTATTTCATTTTTGGGCTCGTGAGCCATCATGATTTGTCGACGGAGTTGTTCGTAAGGTTCCGAGTGCTGGATTATGATTGCGAAATGTGGTGCAAGCATCTGAAGCTGTTCTCCCGTGAAAACACTTAGATGATTTTGGAACAGACTGTTCTGCGAGTTGAGGTGCATCGCCTTGAAAAGTCTACCCAGCGTTTGTCGCGACCAGAATAGCTGATTGCCGGATCGGGAAGTGCGGTAATGTGAGGACTGTCGCTTGGAATGCCGGTATCTGGTCTGAGGACCAAAATGGCATACGGATGATCGGGGAGTTGAGCCACCGCTTTTTTCTTCTGACACCAGTTTAGTGAGGCGATTTGTCTGCAATATTAAAATTACCACCGAGTGGTATCCGAATGCTTCCCGATTTGGACGTTCGTCATCCATTTGGATTTAGAGCCAGTGGATAAAAATAAATGTAGCTCATGATCATCGTGAGTTGATTTCCTTTTGAAATCTTTCAAAATTTCTTGTAGAACTTTGGCAAAATCGTCCAAAGGGAAATAGTTGAGTTTTATTGCCAAACATTAAGTTCATTTATGTTAAATTTCTGGGAGGTTCGTCGATAATTAGGCTTACCGCTCTGTAGAGATCTAACAATACCATTCAAATTAAATTGTACCTTCCGAATATATGTAAACAATGATTTATTCCTTAGTCGATTTTATTAACACTCAGATAGTAACTTTATCGATTTTAATTAGCACTGGTTTGATGTTTAAATATTATTCTTATGATTATAGAAATGATTAAATGATGACACTAATGACAACACAAGGTTCTTTTGTAAAGTTTATTTATTATATACAATAATTACAAATTGTATAGAAATAACTTAAATGTGTTATGTAATGATTTTAGGAGTAGTCACGATTCTTCGACCGCAGACTACTAAGGAATGATTTTAGATAAATAAATATTATTATTTTTATATAATGAAAATTTATTTAAAATTTATATAAAGTTAGATATTGAAATTTAATATAATGATGACTGCTAGAATCTGTGGGAACACCACTCGAGAAGAACAAATATCCACCACTAAATTATATTTATTAATCACACTTAATTATCGGATATTGAAAAATATTTAGAATAATTGATTGAATTCGTTGATCTTCTAATAATTCCAATTTCCACTCTGATTTTCAATTCCAGGAAAAATTCTGCCAAATATTAAAACAAATTGTTTTATTTAATTATTTTATTTTAAATATAATAATAATTTTATTTAATAATTTTTAATAATAATTTAATAATTTAATAATTTTAATAATTTTATTTTATTTAATTTACATTTAACTTATATTCTATTTATTTGGAACGAATGTTATACTGCTCCCCACATATTCCGTGATCTGTGAATATTTATTTATTTAATTATTTAAGATTAATTATACAATTATTCTTTTATTTAATCATTTATTAAATAATATATTTAATAATTAATTCGATACTTAATTTTTTCTTTACTTTTTACTTTTTATTCATTTAATGTAATAATTGATTTATTGATTCACTAATTTATTAATAAAAATTATTGATAAAATAATATTGTTAACTTTAGCTTTTTGAATTTTACCTTTAAGAAACTTAAGCCTAGATAAACTCGAGACAAGTGATTGTAAATAAATATCTTAAATAATTAAAAATAAAAAAAAGTAAAGAAAACTATTTATAATGAAAAAACTATTTCTATTGAATCGATTAAGTCCTGCAGATCGTTGCTCATTTTTCGATGAGATTGACTCGATGAGTCATTCACATGATATTGACACTTACTTTTCAATCTTAGTTTAATATAATTTCAATAAAAAATTTAATAAATAAAATTAAAATTTTATAACAATTGTTTAAAGTCAAAATAATTTTGAATTTAATTATTGTTATACGAATTTTATAATTATTCTCATTACTAAGTTATTATTATTATTACATATATATTAATAATATATATCTAAATGTATACTTCATTACATACATCAATCAAAAAGAAGACAGGGAATAAATACATTTATTAATCATCATTAACATTAGGATCATTCGATTGCCTAATACATTCTAAAAAAAGTCAAAACAGTTCAAATTGTTATTCCTAACATGGCGTCTTCAAAGGATTTCGTAAAGATGTTCTTGCAGATTTTTGCTAGGAAATCCATAGGATAAGTGCCGTTTTAATTTCCTCCACATGTACTCTATCGTCTGTGTATTCGCCGTAGTTTCGCTATTAACGAATTCTTTGAAGTGATTAACCGTAAAAGGCTCATAACCGAGCTCGGTAAATCTATAATATGCCTTCCATTCATCCGAGCATATTATCGTCCCAACCTCGAGGTGCTTCTGAATAATAAGTTTTGTGGTCGATAATAATCGACTATTATCGGGTGATAATTCGATCAGAGCGGCCGATGTCGCACATTCGATTATCGATACGAGGATCGACGATTTCGGTTGACCGTTGCCGCCGTTGTAGGAATCATTCCGCGAGAAAATCGATGCCCGTGAACTGGATTCCGCGAGAACTGAAAGGATTTCGATGATTTTACAATTCGCAGTGAGATTCGATTGGACGATCATCGGATCGGATTTGTGGTAGAGGCGGTAGAGGAGTGCGATATAAAACTCGAAAAATAATTTAAAAAAATTGTAAAAGATTTAATAAAATTTATTTACAACAGTGGAATTTATCAACAAATACTGTGTATTAAAACAAAAACCAACTTTGATTAAGATTTAATTTGCATAAATAAATCATTTAATTTGTATGAGAATTTGACTGAGAAAATTTGTAATTATAAATAAGAAATATCGGATTTTAATATATATTTAATATTTATAAATACCGATTATAATTTTGTGTCACTACAATAGGCAACAAGGTGTCAGCATTTCTGCAATTAACTGGGCAGATTTCCATACGAAATTCTCCTCCACGTAATTGTACATCCCCAGTTAATATTTCTAAAGTGCCGATAACCCATGATCCTTCTATCAGCCTCCCTCGGTTATATTTTCACCGTCCTATCTTTGTTTCGTCGATTTCGACGACGACACCGTTTCCACCTTTTTCTTTGTGCCTGGTGTTCCTCAGACCAGGAGGTTGTCACTTGCCTACAATAGGACAACCAATCTGCAATGGTCTCTGTGGATGTTTGTAGGTCACCGAAGGAAGTGTTCGAGATTAGAGTGCTATAATCTGTTTGCCCTTGGGTAAATAAAAATTTTAGAATCAAAATCTTCTTGAAGTCAAATCGTGAGTCAAAGAACCACGAATTCTTTTTTTGCAGATATACTGACATCATGTGCCCTTCCTTGTCGTTGACGGCACCGATACTGCAAAACATTTCGGTCTTCTCTAATTCTGAGGGTCATCACTGCTCCACATACCGAGCATAATGTTTCTCCCTTCAACAGGCCTTTTTCAATCACTGTTAGAAAAACACACGTAAATATAAAATTTATTTAATTATATTTCTAATCTTATATAAATCTTTTGCATTACTAAAATTTTTGAAAGGTGAAAAAATTTAAAACAGTAAAGATAAATTACGTAGAACGCGTTGTACCTTAAAATAATATAAGAGATATTAAAGTTATACATGTTAACTAATTTAAAGAAAAAAAGTATAAGAAGATAATTTGAAGACAATTTAATTATCGCACAAGAAATGGTTAAAAATAATAATATCTTTAAATATAAATTCCTTTATTATTAATATACAAATTAAATGTTAATAACTTGATAATTTTCTGTCGATCAGCGCACAGCATCCCAAGTTCGAACTGTTGCATTCTGCAAATGAAATTAGATATTTCTAAATAAATAAATTATTAATATGCTTTCTTTAAGAATTTAAAAATGTCGGTAAAATCTAAATATTTAAATAATAATTGATTATTAATTTATTCATTATAAATTTATTCATTTAATTATTGACCCGAGTGAATTCATCTCATATTCAGATCTGCTTGTCTACTTGATATAGTTTTACCGTTCTTTATTCTACGATCACATACCATTAATTCTTCAGACCTGTTAGAATCACTGGCTTCATCAATTGTAGAACCAGAATTAGAACTCATGTACCCGAATAAAAAAACGACAATCAATTAAACAGAATAAAAATTACGACAACACCAATAATAACAAAACTAAAATCTATTATATTTTTTTCCGCAATAAACGCGCCTATTTGAATTTTTCGCTTCCATTTCATATAACTATCACTTATTAAAAAAAACATTAATTCTTACTAATTAATTTTCTTTTTAAAAAACACTAATTTAATTGTTTCAAAATTTAAATTGTTTCAAAAAAATTGAATCCTATGATAAATCTTACTTCAGATTATCATTTGAGATACAACAAACATCTTACATATAAATAAACTTAATCGTTTATTACTTGTCCCATCTCAGTTTTGAAGATATACAAGCATCTTTCTGTAGAATTCGCCGAAATTTTCGGTTGATATATCATTGAACTTATCAACTATTAATCTAAGAAGTTCTGCTTCATTTCGATCGAAACATCTAATAACGATATTCTTCCATACAAAAAATATGTTCTCAATAGAGTTAAGAAATGGGGAATAAGGTGCTAAAAATTTGCTGAATTTATTCATCATCCATTAAGCCACAATAAAGATGAATTCGAGTATTATTCATGATAAATATTGGGTTTTCAATATCCTTGTGTAAGTGTAGGAGACCTAGGAGACATGACGGTGATGTGTTGCCACCTGATTGAAGTCGCAGTAGCTTTCAGAAAACACTCGGTCTGGCTCGTGATAGGTAGTTCATCGGCCTTGCTCGAACATAATTGATATACCGTGACTGGGAGGGAATTCTTGTCCAAAATCGCGTGGGGCAGCTCCTGTATGGGTACAAGCAACAGGATGCCATTCAAAGAGATAAACTCAACGATAAATGATGGCTCTTGATTGAATAATACCGGCGGCCATCTTGTAATCCGATATTAAATTAACAAAACGAGATAGAGGTAACCGTTTTAGTAAGGTAGTTTCAAATAGTCAAGATATAATCTAGGTTGAAACGATTGCACCATATTTTTTGGAAATAATAAGATCACGCAAAGAAATAAAATACATCAGAAGTGTATGTACATTGAAAGATGCTCATATTTTAAATTTATCAATTAGAATTGCAAAATTTAATGTAGGGTAACGTGGGGCTAATCAGACCACTTTTCGAATTTTTAATACTCTAATTTTTTCAAGAAGATAGAGGAAAAGCTGTCGTGGGAGTCAAGTTACGTCAATACTTCGTCAAATAAGTTTTATAATTTCTCTGCTCCTTCATGTGCATTTTATCAAAAATATAAGTGGTCGGAAATAGCCCCATGTTTGGGATAATATCGGTGATATAAGCCAGCGATTTGAAGGAAAACCTTGTTCAGCAAAGTAGAAAGTCTACTATTTGTTATTTCGATGTTCCTTATGGTTTTGCTGTTTCCTGTCCTGTGACATGAATTTTTCTCGTAGGAGGTCTGTCATTTCTAGACTCCTTATTGACACGCACTTCTTGGTCGTATGTCCAGTTAGGAGTGCACTCGCTAGCCTCAGAGGCCAGCGCGCAAGGTGCGGTTGCCGTCGGCGGAGCCGCGGGTACTTAAAAAAAAGAGTTTAAAAAATTGATTTGAGAAATCTAAATTTTTCTTCCATTTTTATCGTTTCAATTTTATTATTTGTGACGGTATTCAATTTATTCAAACAGATTTCGAGAATATATGAAGAAATAATATGGCAAATTGGTTCGATAAATAAATATAAATAATTATTATTCAAATAATTATTGTCATAAATACAATTAGCAGCGATAAAATCGTAAAAATTCTTATAAAAATTTTTGAATTTGCGTGGACGTAATTCAAAAATTGGATAACTTTTAACCTTAATCATAAAATAATTCATACAACAAATATTTTGAAAAATTTCGGATTTAATTAATAATTTAAATTAAAAATTTTAGTAAATGTCATATTTTCGAAAGAATGTTCACAGAAGTAGCAAAAATTGGTCTATTTTTCATTAGGAGTTTTTAGAATAGACTTAACAGAGATAACACAACCGGCACAGAATAGATTTTGGATCGACGAAAATCCGACAGAAAAATTTTTTTCCGAAGAAGTAAAAGACGACTTACAGAAACTACAAGAATTATTCGCTGGGGATTCAATTAACGCATTCTTTACAGAAGTGTTTTTCTTTTCCTATAATAAAAAATTCAAAATGATCGGGATCGATAAGTTTTTTGCAGCTTTCGCAATTTAGATTTGTATCAATGTTATTGATGCCATTGGAACAAGTCGAAAATGAAAAATAATTTAACTTGAATGTGAAATATGATCACAAAATGAAAGATTCGCAAAATTATTTATTTAGTTTTAAATTTTACAAGTAGTCCACGTAAAATTATCCATCAAAACAAATTTTCAAAATTTGTTAAATTGTTTTTATTTTTTTTTCGTCGACAAGTATGTTGAAATGGTCGATGAAATCTGCACCCAAAGTGTGTTGCGACAGCTGTAGTCAAATCTGTCACGATGCTGGTCTTTTGTACTACCTGAGCTGTCACAGAATGCGATGAATGTTTAATGTGGTTCCCTATGTGATAAAGTTAAAATTAATATTAAGATTGAAATTAATATAGTGATAGTATCGTTTGGGACAGAAGATAAGTTATATTTTTACCAACACTACATGAAATTATATCAAGACGAACATGTTTGAATATCCGGATATCATAATAATAACTACGGTTAAGATGATTTCCAAATACGCATGGTTAGGGAATTTTAGCGGGTGGCTAATAAAACGATAATGTTCTACTATAATCGATTCGGTATCTTCGGATAACGGATGTATTTGCGAATTTTCATATTGAAAATTGATATTGATTGTTTATTGATTGTATCTGAATTTTATATCACTTCGAATTTTTCGGTACGTAATTTCTGCTGTATATTAAAACAAACTTTTTTAACATACAGGGTTTTTTCATAAAGAGCCGTTTTTCAAAAAAAGAGCCAGTTTTCAAAAATGAAGAGCCGGTTTTCAAAAATGAAGAGCCGGTTTTCATAAATGAAGATCCGGTTTTCATAAATAAAGAGCCGGTTTCCTAAAAATATTATTTATTATGTAAAAATATTACATATAATTCAAAATTAATTGTGATCGCCGGGTCAATCGCACCGTCTGTAATAGACAACCCGTAGTGGTGGAGTTGTAGGACATTTTTGTGAAAAATTTAAATAGTTTGTTATTTTCGTTGTGGGTATGTTAAATTTGTAGTTTGTGAAATTTATTTTGTGTGGTAATTTGGAACTGTTTTTCCTTATTCGTGTGAACGGAAATATGGTGGTACACGACAATATCGACGCTCCATTTCCATGAGATCTTGGTGGAACCTTTCACCGTGCTCCTCTAGGTAGTCCCAAATGTTGTCTTTAGAATTGCCTAGATGAGCATCCGGGATATGAACCTTACTAATGTTGAACTGACGATTCCGGTCAAAATTGGAAGGAGTTTAATCGTTAATTTATCGACCGGCATCAACATCGTTGAGATTCGTGTCTTCATTTTCAACTAATTGTTTTTCGCACAAATTTTTGCCTAAATTATTTTTCGCTTAAATATCGATATTACAAACAAAATTTTTTATTAATATTACTAATACCATACATTTAAAAGATAAAATAAAATATATTTAAATACCTAATATGTTTATTCATTTATAAATCTTATCGTATTATACACATGCACTAGATAGTTTTCAAGATTCCTCTTTTACTTAATGCGTCCAAGTCTGACATTAGCAAGAATGTACTTCCTTTTCTTCTTGGGTGGTAAGCCGGTCTGTAATCTATTTAAAAAGACTTTTTTCAAATTGTATATCTATAAACGTCTTGAAAATTAAAAAAAATGGTTTCGTTTTATTTATGGCTTTTACTAGCTTACTATGAAACCTTTCAGAGCTATTAGTTTTTGGTCCCGTGTTTAAAAAATGATTCCACACCGTTATACTAAATACAGATCTATTTATATTGAGTCAAGTACTTTCAAAATGTTATAAAATCGGAAATATCTATATCTATATTTCTAATTTCCAATATTACACTGTCGTTAAAATTAACCAGTCAGTACATTTTTTTCATATTATTTAAATTTGTACAAAATTTACCAAATCAACCATTATTAAAATTTTACATGTAACTAACTTAAACATTGAGTCAATTTATCAATAAAAATATCTCATAAAAAAATAAAAATATTTATATAAGATTTTCAAAAAAATAGTCGCTCAATTTAATCCGTCATTACGTCTTATCAATAAAATTTTATCATTTTTGCAAAAAAATATTAAATTATAATTACATTATTGTTTAAGAAACCAAGACAATGAAAATCCTAGTAAAATTTTATTAGAAAAACACAGACCGAATACGATTATTAATATTTTATGGGTCCTCCTTTTGCATCAATACAAGCTTGAATTCGTCGAGGCATACCATCATTGAGACCATGACAAACAGCCTTAATGTCCGGATCATTGCTCTATATATCTTTTATTGTATTTATGAGTTCTTCTTTGGCATTTATATGCACAATGTGAACTTTTCTTTTGATAAAAGCCCATAAATTCTCTATTGGACAGAGATCTGGGCCATTTTAAGACAGCAATGTTCTGGCTTTCTAAAAATGAAGTCACAGACTTGGACTTATGACACGGAGCATTATTCTGCTGAAAAATATCAATCCCAAATGAATGGCGTTCATAAATATTATATTAATATTCTGAATTCATGGTTCCTTCAACTATTTCTAAGGCTCCTGTTCCACCTTTTGAAAAGCAGCCACAGGTCATAATTCGTTTAAGAAATGGTCGATGTTGCCTTCTGTATTAATTTTGAAATAGTTGACCTTTTCTTTTTCTTATATATTGTGTTCATGGAGGACAATATATCAAAAGCATTTTCATCGAAAAAAGAACCTAAATTTAATGAAAAAAATATTGTAATATAACCATTATTTATTCTACCTTCATCCAAAGAAAAACATCCCACTTTTCGTACAATTTACACCATTTATATCGTACATCTTTTTGGCGCTAACACTGAAGGTGATATTAGATGTCGGTATGAAGATAAACCACTTCTTATTAATGATCGTTTGGTATTAAGACTCACATTCATGGCATTCAAACCAACAACAGTTTGTATTGTCCTTGAGGTTGCTTTAGTTATTACGCAATCACAACATAATAACTACAGAGGGACGAGTCACACCCAGGTGCTGGGCTATTCTTTGAGGCGTGGATCCTATCCCTCGAGACTCATTTCACAAAACTGACACAATCAACAAGGGTTGTCATAATTTTGTTTTAAGATTTTGTCCCATACATTTAAATAATTAAAAAATGGAAGATTTTTACTTAGTCATTCACTTCAAACATGCTGAGACATTCTTCCATCATACACAAAACTAGGGGAGAATGTTAAAATCAATTTACTAAAGTCCACGACCAAAACCCTACCCACCAACAGAGCCGTAGTAAGGAAAAAATTGCGCCCTGTGCGAAGTTCAAATCTGGCGCCCCCTGCGCGACGCCCCCTATCCTACAGATTCACTATACAAATTATGTCTGAAAAGAATTAAATTGACTTTGGATGTTCGTATTCATATGCTCTATGACGCAGCATTGATGCTTAAGCCTTGCATCGCCTAACTATAAGAAAACATCAATTTATTCGGATAAATTCATGGATGCTTTACCATTAAACAAAAAAGACTACTATAATTATTATTATAAAGTGATTAACCTACAGAGATCTGATCAGTCTTATTTGATTTAATTATTTTTACTTAAAATATTGGTCTACAGTATTTACTAAATACTAAAATACTTTGTATTAATTAAAAATAATACTGAGTATAATTCAAAAAATTAAAAAATAATGGCAAATTATGTTTAAAAACAAAAACACGCCATTTGTTAAATTTATTTTTTACGACAATTAATTTCGACGGTATAACCGTCATCGTCAGGTCTCAAGAAAGAAATGAATTTTAAATCTGCTTATATAGACAAGCAGTGATTATGTCATCAATTGATTATTGTGTAATCTAAACACGCTTAATAGGGTTTTCGAGAGACCTGTTTGCACATTAATCTTAGGATCTAAAGATCTGATATAAAGTGCTTCACAGGCCACCCTCTCCCAATAGTTTTTAAAACGAGAACACAGAATTTTAAAATCATTAAGTTTTTAGTTTTTAGTTCTGTGTCTCAATTTTGTTACGAGAGATTTTATTAGCGTGATAATTAGAGACAATATTACACCAATGAAAACACAAATCACTACTTACATTATACAATGCAGATCCAACAATAGTTAGTCGTTTCACAATTTCTATTCTTCGTTTCTTCTCTGTC
>MQRK01248064.1:15654-26109 GCA_001938485.1 Girardia tigrina
ACACAACACACAAACGCCATAAGTTGACATACAGACATATCAGTGCCTTAAGTTTCCTAATACATAACGTACATAACAATAAGGTTCAGGAGGTAACTTTCATAACAAAATCATCCCCGAGCGACACTCCGCTAGGTGGGGNGCCCTTCGCCCGTCCTGCCTTTATCTGAACCCGAAGGTCCTCCGGACTCTTCACTACTAAATAGATGTAGAGCGAGGAGAGACGTCCGATCCCAATTAAATAACAGGGTAGTTATGAGCACAGTCAGCTAAGTTTAAATTAGGTCTAAGTTGAGGTTGGGTTGTGACTGACCCTTAATAGTCACTGGGGGCTCAGAGTCTACAAAAATGTTCTAGACAAAAGGGGTCGTGACATATAAAAACTATACATTTTTAAAAGAACAACTTTTATTACACATCTAATTCAATGTCTAATAATTACAAAGTTTAGCGGAATTGAATTTTTCTTGCTTTCAAAGAAGCGAAGTCATCAATTATGTCATAATAGTTAACACATTTAGCCACATCAAACAGAGATGAGAATTTGTAAGAATTTTATTAGTATAACATTTACAAGATAACATTGAATATTTAAACAAGAATGTTTTTTTGAAATCCAATTTAATTAATTGTTGAAATTGGATTTTTAATTTCTAATTTTAGTCCACTCTGAATTTAATTCCAATTCGCATAACAGTTATAATAATAATTAAAAAAATAATTTAATAAAAAATATGAATTTGCTAGTGTCACATTTTTTACAATAATAGGCACTACAACATGGATGCTCATTTTTTTCTATAAAATGAGCTCAGAAATTCAATTAATTGTTCGAAATAGCACCCATTTTCTTGATTGCACCTTTTTTTAATCTTATTCCTATAAGATTCAATAGCTTGAGTATGGTAACAGTGTCCACAAAGAATAAACTTTGGTTGATAGTTTAATGATTAAACTATTGCTGTGCAAATTATCTAAAGTCCTCCACTCATCTGAATGAATTATTGTTCCATCCAAATATACGCTTCGAATGATCGGTATTAAATTTCTTCCATGGTGAGGATGTCACTCGGTGATTTGATACAATCGCGCAGCGCACTGCTGCAGACTAACGACGAAATTTGGTGCAATCAAGTTGCTGGATCTGCGTCGAGCAAAGCGGATTTCTTTTGAACCGTGAACATAATCTGATCATTAGGGCAAATCAAAGTTACAATTAAAAAAATTTAAAATTGCACTCAAGTAGCATTAAAGTTGCAGTAAAAATCATAAATACCAATATTAAAATATATTTTATTGTAAAAAAATCATTCATTGCACAAAAATAACTCTAAATAAAATAAATAAAAATGTTTTCCGATTTAAAATTCCCTTTGGATAAAATTTTCCCTAAAATTGAAAAACTTTTGTAAAAAACTTTATTGTAAAAAAATCATTCATAGCACAAAAAATAACTCTAAATAAAATAAATAAAAATGTTTTCCGATTTAAAATTTCTTTCTTAAAATTTTCCTTAAAATTGAAAAACTTCGTTCAATTGATGTCGATGTTGCCTAACATCTAAATAGATGTGAATACTCTTCCGGAGAAATGGCTGCATTATTCATCTTTAAAATTGACAAAATATCATTTTTCTCTTATCTCTTTTAAAGATAATCCTTAATCTGACATGGGTCAGTTTAAAAATCACCTTGGAGCAATTAGTATGCTTGCTCTAGTCCTAAGTCTGAAGACTCAAGTTGTTTAATTATCGAGGTAATGTTTGAAGAGCACTGAGAAATAATGGTTAGCTGATGTTGACAGCTTCCTTGCACCCTGTAAAAGAGTGCTACTCTTCGCCGTGACGAAGCGAAGGTAGAGTCAGTCGGTTATCAAGACATCCCTACGAAAGTAGAGACGTTCTTGCATTTGACTTAACTACACCTAAGCGGTGCGTTTAAATTAAATTAAATTAAAAGACAATTATCACAGAGTCATTCCAAGAATTAACTATCTGGAAAATGAGCGCTATAAAAGAGCATGATTCAAGCCAAGATCCTCATCGTGTCAATATTGGCATAGGATGTTTTCCGATAGCTGCAAACTCTGATTCACGCGTTTTATTTTTTATTGTGGCTGCTTTCACCCTTGCAATAAGCTCATCGACTTCCTTGAAATTGTTTTTATCTTTAGAACGCAGTTCTTCAATAGGTGAGCAAGACAAAGTAGATGAAATAGCTTAGGATAAAAATTCTTGAGCATTTTACCAGCCAAAATCATGTAGGGAGCAGCATCTGTTATTACGAATAGGAAATGGTTTCGATTTGTTCCAATATTTTTGACAGTTTCATCTACGAGCTGGGATATAAGAGGAGCATCTGGAGAACTAAAGATTGGCACATAGTCAAGGTTTTAGAAGGCTCAGTCAATATTCGGTGGGTTCATGGCCGTTCTTAGTTGGTGGAGCGATTTGTCTGGTTAATTCTGTTAACGAACGAGACTCTCACCCGCTAAATAGTACATTTGTGTTAAATCGCAAATGCTGACTTCTCAGATGAATAAATAGCGTTTAGCTAAATGAAATGGGGCAATAACAGGTTTATTATGCCCTTAGATGTCCGGGGCCGCACGTGCGCTACAATGGTAGTACCAGCGAGTTTTATTCCTAGCTAGAAATCGCCGGATAACCTGCTGAATCAATGTCGTGTCAGGAGTAGTGGATTGAAATTATCCCACTTGAACGAGATATTCTTAGTGAGTACAAGTCACTAACTTGTGCTGATTACGGCTCTGCCCTTTGTTGACACCGCCCGTCGCTACTACCGATTATTATATTAAACCAACAAAAATACACTTATTCAAATTTATCATAATACATAAGGCTTTAGTAACTTTGGTTGTGAATAAATCATGTGTCAACTTGAAATTTTCAATTGGTTGCTGATTCTGAATAACTGTTACTGCCTTTTTATGATTTAAACGGTCTCTGTGTTTATCCACAGAATATTTGCGCTCACAGTAGACACTTGTTCGGCAACATTTACACCTCAAAGTTTTATACGCTAAAATCATGAATTCTTTAGGATATTGCTTAACATAATTGGCAGTTTTCGCTCCATCGCTTAGCATGCATGTAAAAAATTTTAATTACTGAATTTAGTCTGAAGAGTATATTGGAATCTAAACAAATGAAATATGAACATTACAAAAGCAAAATAAAACAAAACATACTGAAATCACAAGGCAAATTTTTTAGCCTGTTATGAAATTAAACTGTACTGGTAATGATTAAATTAACGCGTTTAAACAAAAGTAATATTAAGAACATTTATTTTTAATATAAATATATTTTTATTTACAATTTTAATCTAATTTTTAATATTTCTTGTTTACAATGGTGTCCAGGTGGCCGACATTTAAGTTTCGAAAATAAAAATTTAAAAAAATGAAAAATTCGGGTAAATTTCAAAAAAAATGAAAAGTTTGAGTTCATTTTAGAAGAAATGAAAATTTTGAGTAAATTTCAAAAAAATCAAAAATTCAAAAAATCGGAAAAACACTATCTTTCAGCTAAAGTTGCATTTATGAGTATTTTTTGCAAAAAAAACCAACAAATAGATACTTTTACCTTATGAAAAGCGTGTAAACGAATTTAAAACTAATCTATAGTGCATCCAAGGGAGTTGCAAAAAGTTGCAATGATTTGTCCTGCTGATCATACTCCAGGCAAATCTGATCACCCGCATTGAGCGATTCAAAATTACTAAATTTATCCGTTTGTCATTGATGAATGTTCCATGCGTTGTTTTGAGATCGATTCGGTCCGCTAGGAACCACTCAAAATGATTTTCAGACATGATAAATTAACGATGAACAGTTTGTAACAAACAAATATTTATTTTCTTTTAAAATTTGTATCAAAACAAGTACATTTTAATTTTACATTAATTCTTTTATTAATAGGCGTTTTTTTATTTACAGTACTTAATTTTGCTAAATTTCACGTTAGCACCACATACATTAAAACATTGACTGAAATTATACTTTAAAAAAAACTGTACCCCCAAATTACACTACTTGAAAATTGGACCCGCAGTTTTTGGTCCTTTTAATATTTCCTTAATGTCTTTTAACCCGTAGGCAAAAATTCTTTTTATACAATAAAATAAAAACTTAATTTTGTGGTCTTAATTAAAGTGCTATTGATGGTCTTCCGAAATTTGGGGTTTTTGTTTATACTTTGTAAAATCTGCTTTATTTAAATGAGTTTAAATCTAAATATTTTATAGGTTCTGCTTGATTTAATCGATAAATCAGATAAATGTCAGAAACATTTAAATCTAGGAAGTGAAAAAATAATTTTTTGTAACTCTATCTAGTCTTAATAGTTTGTAAAAGACATGTGTTTCATCGACATTTAATAAATTATTGCTTTAACGAGCCTGTAACATTATTTTTAATTTATATTTTCTGCAACGACATTCTTTTTTACAAACTGTCACAATATTATCGGAATTCGTCCGCTAAATCTAGGTCATCGGCTGGTCGTCGAATTCGTCATCAAACGTGCATTTCTTATACAATCGAAAGCATTTCCCCGGGGCGACTCGCCCCGCACGACCCGATCTTTGAATGGCGTTGGCTCGATTGTGAGAGATGTTTCGGCGATGTTTGTCGCCAAGACGATTTTTCGAGCGCCTGTAGGAGTCGGTGAGAAAATTCGGCTCTGTCTCTCGGTAGAAAGATCGTCATAAATCGGCAGGACGATCAATTCTCCGATGCTACTGCCGAGTAAATTGATGCGCTTAAACAGCGTCCCTGGCGTACTCGACCTCGTCCTTGTCCGAGAGAAACACGAGCACATCGCCGTCGGGTTGCGTGACGTGGATCTGGAGAACGGTGATGACTGTGTTACGGTTGAAAAAACAATTATAATTAACCTCCAGCGTCCCTTCGTGGTGCTCAGAGAGGAATTGGCAGCCCTAACAAAAAAATAATTAATTAAAAGATTAGACAAAACCAATAAAATTATCTACAGAGCAATCCGGTGGACCTTCGGGGCCAGCCGACCCTTCAGAGGAAGATCCTGGCGGGGTCCGTGGCTGGAGACCGCCCGCGGGTTTGCAGCGGGTCCGGGGGGGGAGATATGCCCCTGTAAAAGAACATAAAATATTAATTAAAGTACAAAGACTAATTAAAATTTACCCATTGAGTCAGCTGAATTCTAAAATTAGAATCGTGGCCTCAGGTGACCGCACACTGACATTGTTGACGAGTAGGGGTGCAGCCGGCACACGGACATCAAAACCTATAATAAAAAACGAAAATATCAAAATTTGCAAAAATTTAAACGACCTAAATATTTGGCCATCGAATCGGGAACCCGAAAAAATCAGACCATCCCGACCATTGGTGAGATCTGGAGCCGGTGTGTCGTCCTGCAAGTATAAAAGAAATAGTTAAAAAACGCAAAATTCACACAAAAAATAACAAATAAAACAAAATGCCCAACGAAACGACAACAAAACGTACGACAAGACACTACAAAACTAATTAAACAATTAACTGGTTAAAACGATCGAAGGATATTCTCCGGGAACCAATTACAACAATCGAGAAATTTAAATGTAATTTTATCTTTGAATTATTCAAATACATGTGTATATCGAATCAGCTCGAATTTATAATAATTCATATTTATTTTTTTTTATGATGATAAATAGGCAGACGAATTAATTTTAGTTAAACGTGCGAAAGAAATTACCTTTTAGAAAGTATCGTTGAACGACCGTCGTCCCCGCCGTAGTCCCCTCGATGTCTCAAGTTTCCTTTTCGATAAACGCATCTCAAGCGAGCGACGAGGAGCCACTATTTCCCGTAATCATCGACATCAGGTCGATATCGTTCGAGACCTTCATTAGCGCCGGACAAATGGGGTTACTTTGCGCTAGTATGGCGCCGCGACATCGCTTCTATCGGTCCGTTTAGGAGCCGATCAATAATCGAATTTAAATCAAAACATTGACGATGATTTAAAATGTTTACTAGTCGTAAAAGAAATTTTAGTAGATTAAAACAAATATATTTTATTATTTCTTACGTTTATTTTATTGGTTTTTCGCTGACGATTGACATAATTTAATATCAAACTTTTAGAGAATATCAAACGAAAATAAAATGGTACTATAAATAGCGATAAAAATTTAAAGTTAAATATTAATATTATCGAAGTAATTAACCATACGAAAAACAACAATAATTTTAATGAAATTTTATAACCCACTTTGTTTTGTATAGTTTTATTATTCTCTATATACAAGTTTATAGGAAAGACCGACGATTTTACGAGGAATTCTATTTTAGTTTTATAAAATTTTTGGAAATGAATTTCGTAAAATAGGAGTAAAATTCGTTAAAGTTTTTCTCTTCTTTATTATTATTTGAGAATGTATTTTGAACATATTTAAATAATTGGAATTTAAATTCACATGTGAGTGAAACTCGGGAACCGATTTGACTAAAAACCGAGAGCTAGAAGTTGTTTGTTAAGAAATGGAATTATTAAATTAAGGTCGACTTAGAAACGAGTGTAATAGTGATTTTAAATTTACAAATAAAGATGGTTGCTGTAGTGTGTTGGGGTCCGACGGTAATAATTTTTGAGTAACTAAAGTACGGGAGTAATATTAATTTAATACTATTTGGCAATTATGTAGTTAATTTCAGATAGACCTGCAGCAGCACCGAGAACAAACAGTACAGTGCCACAAGTTATTAAATACCCAACATACAAGTGCAATAAACCACATTCAAACATAACACTGCCGTAAGTTCTACATTACATAAGACACCTAATAATAAATGGTAAGAATTCTAACTCGAATAAAATCATCCCCGATCGACGCTCCGCTAGGCGGGGGGCCCATCGCCCATCCTGTCTATATTTGAACCCGAAGGTCCTCCAGACTCTTCACTGTTAGACAGATGATGAGCGAGGAGAGACGTCCGACCCAGAATAGGATAAGAGATAATACCATTGGGTAAAAGGGTTGTGACTGACCCGTAATTGTCACTGGGGGCTCAGAGCGCTTAAAAGTGTTGTGAACAAAAGGGTCGTGACAACTGGCACATGTGTTTCATCGACTGGTATCATGTTTGCTATAATCCATGATATACCGTATTACTTCGATTTAACGCCGCACTCTTATAAACACCACCCTCGATTTAGCGCTCGATTATGCGATATTTAATAATAAACGCCTCATTAAAGAATCATAATTTATAATATAAATCTCTAAAAGTAAAATTGTGTTTCAAGCACCAGTATAATTTTATTAATTAAAAAAGTATTATATCACTCTTATTTCTATCTCATCCACGTCATTAATTTCATCGTTCCCATCGTCTTCACCTTCGTCTTCGCCCATGGGTACATTTGCACTGGGTACATGAGTTCATCTCGAGCTGATTCTGCAACTTCGCCTTTTCTAGTACAACTGATGACATCAGGATCGGAAGAAGTGATAATTATTTCTTATGACACGTTATTCCACGCTTCCTTTATCCACTTTACCATGTCAGCCTTGCTGGGGGCGCGACGATTTCCTGCAGGTGCTGGTCAACTTTTATCTTGGAACCAATTTTCATAAAATTCGTGATACTTTTCTTTGAACGGCTTGTTCCATGACACATCCACTGGTTGAAGAAGCTTCGTGCAACCACCAGGAATGCATCCCATTGTTGTCTTTGAAGCTTTCAGAGCAGTACGTGCCTCAGCGGTTAAATGGCAACGGAATGAGTCCCATATCAAGAGTCTCTGAAAGGCAAAGTTACCCGACACCTTGTTAATCCACGTCATAGTGTTGTAAGGCTTCATCCAACCATTGTCAGATAGTTCAATGATAACGCATCGTATTCCTACCAATGAAAGAATGCTACCAAGTGAAATGATTAAAAAAGTTTGATTTTTAAAAAATAAACCAATTCGGCATTTTAAAATTTTATTTAATTCGATGGATAAGATTAAAAAAAGAAAAATTTCATAATTCATTATTTGATTTATTTAAACAATAAGACGCAATGATTTTTACATTGATAACACAAAATTAATTTCTATACAAAAAATTGTTTTTCTACAAAAATTATCATTATACATGAAAATTGAAAAATCTAAGAGAAGTAAAAGAAGAATAGGTTTTTGAAAATGTTTTTTCATAATTTGATTTTATGAAAGTAAATTTTGTGGTACACAACATTTAAATAATCTTCTAATAGTACTTTATACTTTTCCTTCTACGACCAAATATTTTCTTAGATCATGTCCTAAAATATAAGTAAAAAAAGTCTTGATAAATGTCTTATAATTTAAAGGCTTCATAATTTTCACAAGTACAAAGGGTTTTAGGAGGAATCGAGGAGTTGCATCCTTTTCCTCGTGACAATAGTCAAAATAATAGAAACCAAAAGGTTATATGAAGAAACAAGTCATGTAAAAAATCACGTCAGGACAAAAGAACACAATGTCATAATCAATATGACATATACCAAAAATTAAATTTTTGCACATATTAATCGAAAACGCATAGTAAGCGGGAACTTGCTAAAAATAAGTAAAAATAATGAAATTAATAATTCAAAAGAAAAACACCAAAGTATAATTATTCCTGAGGTTTTTGATTGCCCCTCCATAATGTGTGTGGATCCCTGAACGAGATAGCGGGCCCACTGTGACAACACTAAATTCACCTGTTTAGGCACAGCTTATGGTCCATGTCATAGGGGCTGCTGACCCTAAAGAGTGCCATTTAATCTGGCACTAGAATCCTTTAGATTCAATCTAATTACAACGGTGATCGAAGTATTTGGTCGAGAAGATTCATGGACGATATTTGTAGTGACATTGATTCTGAAGCGCCGCTTTGACTTCTAAAATCATATGAAGCGCTTGGGTTCGATAGTGAGGGCAACGAGAACAAATTGAAAATAGTTATTTAATTAAAATTTACATATAAATTATGCTTTTTTAAAAAGTTTTTTTCATACGTATTGATCTTCTTAAGTAATGTAACCTTAAATTGTCTTTTTTGACTGTATTTCTTGTCCTGAACTGTATTGAAGAAAAACATGTAGAAATTCAGTTTCTTTTATGAGATTATCAAATAATTTCCATACTGTATGATGTATACATTGAAATAATTAACGATCGGAAGCTCAGTATAAAGCTCAGTGGGTGTCGTTGGTGTCACTTTGGATCTTCTCGCTGTCCATTAAAATCCTGTCGTCATTCTTTGCATTCTGAAAACCACATAAATATTAAAAGTTATGCCAAAACCCACCTGATGATCAGAATTGAGCAACGGATCATGTTCGTATAGGACTTGATGAGGGCGACCTGTGTGCGAGATTCGTGTAGAAGTGGGATGAATCCTTACCAGGTCGAACTAGAGGAAGATTCAAAGCTGAAAACAGCATTTTCCACAAAGCTAGGACAATTTTGTTTCAATAGAATGCCTTTTGGTATAGCAGCGGCACCGGGAACGTTTCAGGAACTCATGACAATGCTCGGAGACATAGAACAGACAGTGGTATATTTAGATGACATTCTTATATTTTCAAAATCGTTGGAACAACATTACGAAATTTTGAATAAAGTATTGGACCAAATCGGGAAAGCAGGCTTAAGAATCAATCCGGAAAAATCTTAAAAACAGAAGTTAAATTTTTGGGACATGTAATTAATGATAAAGGTATACAGACGGATCCATCTAAATTAGAAGCCATAAAGACATTTGAAAAACCGAAATGTGTAAAGAATCTAAGAAGTTTCCTTGGCATTTGCAATTATTACAGAGGATTTATTAAGGACTACGCAACAAAGGCCAAGACATTGGAACAACTGTGTGGATTGAACAAGAAGAAATTGTTATGGACAGACGCATGTGACCTAGCATTTGCAGAGATGAAAGAGGCTTTAACAACACCACCGATTCTAGGATTCCCAGACTTCAAGAAAGAATTTATACTGGACACTGATGCCAGTTTCGACACGATTGGAGCAGTATTATCCCAAAGAGACACGGACGGACATGAGAGAGTTATTGCATATGGTTCACACTCTATGAATAATCATGAAAAAAGATACTGCATTACTAGGAAGGAGCTGTTGGCAATGTATTACTTCAGTCAACATTTTAATCATTATTTATACGGGAAGCGATTCACTTTGAGAACGTATCATAAGACAATTAAGTTTATGGTTAAAACAAAAAAACCGATAACGGCGCAATTTCAGACATGGATTAATTATTTATCAAGTCTTGACATACATTTAGAATACAGAAAAGGAACAGATCATTCGAACGCGGATATGTTGTCTCGGAATACATGTGATACATGTACACAATGCTTGATGGCTCATGAAGACGCTAAAATGATGAAGATAAAGACTCGAAGAATCAACGTGCTGGACACATCGCA
>MQRK01248066.1:3371-17086 GCA_001938485.1 Girardia tigrina
TTTTATTAAAAATAAAATTTAATAAAAAATTTATTAATAATAATTTATTAATTAATAATAATTTATTAATAATATGGAATTTTAATGATTTGTTTGTATTCTTTAGTATTTTCTTCTTTTAATTGTTTCCTAATTCGTGTTTCTGTACACAATTTGTTTAATGTTACCCTAATGTTGTGTTTTAGCAGCAATGAGTAAAAAAATTACAGCTACCTTCAATTGTTTCACTGTACCTAATCATGTACAGAGGCGCCATATGGATTAAACAAGAATTGTTTCATCATACTCCAAATTAAATAATTCTTGAAATAAAAATATAAGTTAAAATTGGATTCTGATCTATTTTGTTAGTGCAATCTGAATTTCATTAAAATTAGCATAACGGGTTTAAGAGGATTCCATAATAACTAATTAAAGAAATACAAAATAGAAAATATATATTTGAGATTTAAAATTTACGCGAGTTGTTCATATTATTTAAACAAATTCAAGAAATTAATTTGAATATTTTGGATCGTTTATTGTAATATATTTAGTATAATAAAGATAATATAGACAGAATATAATTATTTATCATCACAATGATAATTAAAAAAAATTAGGATAATAAAAAAAATGAATTTGACTTGTTAGAATGTTAGAGTTGTCACAATAATGATCCTTATTACATTCAATCCTTCAGAAGAAGATGCTTCATTCTTCCAACACTAAATAAAATTAAATTACAAAAATATTCCTTTGTTCAACTTTCACTCGAGCCACCCACGAGGAGAAATAACGTTAGATACTTTGGATTTTGAACTTTCGTTTAGTTTTAAGAAAACATTTTTTTAAGGTAAAGCTTTTTTGATGAATATCTGGATGAATGGAAAACATTAAAACGTCTCAAAACGTGTTCTTGAGAAAAAATCCTGCTGTGTGTAACTCTGAATTAAGCTCTTTACTTCTTCGAATGAAATGGAATTTTGACAAATATTATGAAATTAAAACATGATAAACAGTACTTTCTACTCTATCTACAGCTTCGAATTGTGCTCGAAATGATTTCAAGCTCATTATTGATCAGCTGTCGATGATGGCAACTCGGAACGAATTGAAGGTGATCTATGCACGTTTATTGGACTGTCGATCGAAAACGCCCAGCAGTAATAGTCTAGTTGATTCAAATCAAAACAGCTGGTCGGCCACAAAACAGCGACCAGAAAATAATTTCTATTGAAAATTCCACATAACAAATATAGAACCAAATAAACAATAATTAATAAAGAATCCAAAAATATATTTATTACTAAAAATACCAAAAAATCATCACGTTATGACAAATTGCAAAATGAATAGAATTTATTTACTAGAAAAATTAACTTATTGCATTAATCATTTAAATAGTCAATTGTTTAATTGATTCATGCATTACCATCTGGATTATATAACTGAACAAAATTTCCGCTTAATTGGATGTTCAGAAGTTGATGTTACGACAGACAAGAAAGCAATTTAAGAAAAACAGTACAATATGTATTTTATCTTCCATCTCATTAAATAATTTTTAATGAATTTATTCAATTATCATGAATCATTTATTATTACATGTATTTCGATGAAATACGTTATTATAACGACAAACAATGTCTGTTGTTGGATAATTTTACGTTGGAACAATATTTGTGTATTTTAATTAATACAGCAACTTCGCGGACACTCGTGTTTAGGAAAAGTCATTCAAAATAACACTCTGTTTTTGCCATTTATATGATATAACCTAGAAATTACATTATTATCATTAGTCACAGAGGGGCTCTGTGGTTTCTGTGGACACTAATATAGTTAGGAATGTATACCTAATAATAAATATACCTGCATTTGTAGACGCAGCGATAATAACCAAACCTTCAATGTCTTCTTATGCAGACGTGACTTTACAAAAAAACACGAAAATGACTGCAAATGTAGACAGTGTCTGCAAAAGTATTGAAACTATTTTTTAACGTAACAAAACTTTATGCATATGATAAAACAAATGACTGTGATACTAAAATTAAATTAGTCTGACTTAAATTCGCAAATTGGGAAAGTGAACAAATCTTAAAAATCATCTGTCCATAAAATTTTACTAACAAATATTTATTAATTCATAAATTTTTTTATTGAAACAATTTTTAATGACACAAATTGCAGTTTCATAGAAATAATATTTTACTAATAAAAATATATTTTAAAATTCATAAAATTGGAAGTGGCTGGAGACAGAGTCGCAGTTCTGGAAGTATATGATCAATATTTCTTTTATTACACTTTATCTGAAATATATAAATCAGTCAAATGGAAACAGCAACTTCCTTTTAATCGTAATATTTTCATTTCCGTACAAATTTAATTAAAAAGTTCAATAAAAACTGATATTATATATTTTATAAAACTCTGTTATTTATTTACGTAATACTTCAGAATAACTTGTTTTAACTACAGTTTTATTTGTTTAAATTGTTAAATCCATGATCCCCTGTCATGTTCGTGGTCAAAGATCCCTGATTTTAATTTTAAATTTTGAACTGATTGTTAAATAAGAACTAATTAGATAAAAATAAAATCGAAATTCCAGCATTCTTCATAGTATATTGTAACAAAATAATACAAATTGTTTTTTATTCTGAAAATTAATTTTATATATTCAATGAAAATAATGAATAACATAATTTTGCTTGGTATTCGAAAGTTTAAAATTCAGTTACACATGGCTTGTATCTTAGTTCCAGGAAAGATGATCAGAAGATTCTTACATCAATAATTTTTGTTAGGAACAAAATTTGTCGTATTGATTTCTTTGAATTCTTCCGACATTAATAAATATAGAATTTGACAGGGATCCTCAAAACTTTATTTTTTAAAAAATTAAAATTTGAAATTCTAATTAATTTAAATATGATTTAGTTTATTTAAACACAACAAATTTTATTGGTGAAGATTTTTTTATAATCTTAATTGTAACCGTTACTATAGATACGCTTTATTATAATAAAAATTATTTAAATATTAAGAATTAAATTATTTACTTACAAATCATAAATACTTTACTAGAATAATGGTCGTTTATTTATAAATATCTTATAATCTTGTAAAACTTCTAAATAAATTCGATAAGTTCATTTTTTAAAAGTCAAAAGTCAATTGAAAATGTTTATTAATTTCGACGGATTATGCAGTCAATACTTCATCAATAAATTCTGTGCACTCAATTTAAGAATCACTGGGATAAAGTGTCATGTGAAGCGTTATTAAATTATTATTAAATTATTATTAACGTTACCTAAAATTAACGTTCAAAACGCACTCTCGACAACTTTATTGAGGGTTTTTAAATGATTTATTAATGACGTATTGATTACACAATCATTACCGGCAGTATATAAGTTCATTTCTTTTTAAAAATTAGTTGTTCTGACGATGATGGTTAATCCGTCGAAATTAATAAACATTTTCAATTGGCTTTCGACTTTTAATTTTAACGAATTGCCATTGTTTTTCAAGTTCATTTTTATTCTCTAAATATGCACGATAAAACGCCGCGTGTTAAAATGCTGCAGGAAGTAATGTTGAAAATACCAAAGCTTAATATTAGATATGGTCAATTGAATGGAATACCAAGCATTGAATTTTATACAAAAGATGTGGATGTTAAATGTCTTTTGAACACAGTGCTCGCAAAAATATTGTTGGTATTTCAATGGAGTTATTTTCTCAACCGGGTGGTGTACCCACCGAAACTAACATAAATAAATAAAAAATGTTTGGTAGAAGAATTTTAGATAATAAATAAAATGAAAAAAAACAAAATTTTATGATCAATGATATGTAAAATCAGAATAAAAAAATGGTTTAGAAATACTTATTTACATCTATGATTGTTACCAAAAGTTATTTTTTACTGAATTACAGAATCTATCCACATATGTATTAGATCTTTGGATCTTACAATTAATGACCAAACGGTTCTCATCAATTTCAATAAGATTTTTGAGAATCGTTTGTACATTAATTTTAAGATCCAAAGATCTGATACGTAGTACTGCATAACCTTACTGTTCTGGAATACGAATTTCACGAACATTGAAATCATATTCTTGGATTTTCTTACTGACTTAACGGGATGTTCCGCCAATGTATGTTTTGTGTCCTAACTATCGACTAAAAATTACTGCTTTAATATGAAAGCAGATTTTCGATTCATATTTTTTCTGGATGATCCGACTGTTGATGGATTTGTCATTCACTAAGGAATGATGGTTCAGTCAATGACTCACGGATTTTACATTACAGTCGAAAACGAACATGTAAAATAATAATTAATCTTTTTTTGTAATTATTTTACAATAATTTACATATAATAATAACCACATTTCTCTCCAAATTCTTAGCAATTTTCTAAAAATTCAACGAAAAAAAGTCGTAAAAATAATAAGTTGTCATTTAATTCAAATTAAGATATTAAACAATTTTAAGTGTACAACATTTTTTGTCATTAATTATTAGTAGAAGATTGTGTAATGCAACATCCAAAGATGTCCTACGATCACTTGATAAGACAATTTGAGATTCCAATATTTCTCAAAAATAAAATAAATATTAAGAATAACAAATTCCTTCTTGCAAAGAATGTGACCACCATAAGTTTACATTAATCATTTATTAATTATATAAAATTAGTCATATTAAAAGTGCTATTCATATCAAGACTATTAAAATAAAAAATAATTCTCACTCTATGGTTTAAATGAGTTTAATATTGATTTTTATTTTTAATAAATTTTATTTTACGTTATCTTGAACTTTCTAAAAAATGATTAACATACAATTTTGTTGCACTCTTGACATTCAGAACAAGAACTTAGTGCACTTGCAACCAGTGTCACTGGCACTGTGCACAATCTGTCCGTTTGACAGACATTTTGATGATTTAGCTAAAACATATGTTAAAATTATTTTCCAAATTTGTATTTTGAAAGTACCTGAGGCAAAATGAAACTACGTACAATATCTACCGAAAATAAAATAACAGAAATACTTCAACCAAAATATTATTTTAATTAAATAAAGTTTTCTTTGGGGAAAGATTTTTCTTAAGAATTATTTCCCATAAAACATATCAAACTCATAGATCGATTAAATTGCCCAATTAAAAAAGTATGAGGGAAATATCCCAAATATGTATATATATAAAAGAAAAGCAGCAAATGTCTGAAAATCATTAATCTTCTGATTCATCATTAACGATATTTTCTGCATACTTAATTATCCTTTTCATTTAATTGGGTAAATAATGTACTTTTTTTTCATTCGAGTTTTAATAAACAATTTTCGACACATTTGTTGGTGAAAATTGCTTTTCGAATTTGATTTTTATTGTGAAAATATCATTTCTATAAAACCAAACAATCTCCGACAAAAAATGTTCAATCGAAATTCGACCAATTTGGAGTTGATCGTCAATCTTATGCAACTGAATTTGTTAAATACCATTAAACATTTTAATCGAAATTCGTCAATTTCCAATGAGTATTTTTGTTTGCATTTTGTGGATTTTACTTTGCAACCATCGGGAAACGAAAATAACAGTTTTCTAAATTTGAATTTCAAGTAATATTGCCATTCTAATTTTAATTGGTTTGTTTTAATTCTTAATTGTCGGAGGGTGATTTGTAAAATGGCGTAATTTGAATGAAAAACGTGTTTTCGAGATAATTAATGAATGTCAATAAATCGATGTCTGTTTACAATCTAAAATAAATCGAAATTATTGAAACTAAAACTGCCATGTGGTAATAATAGACCTGCATGTCGTAATATGGTTATTAAAAAAATTGATAGGTTTTCCAAATTTTATTATGAGAATTCTAATTAACTATAATATGACTCTCACAAAATTTTCATAAGGAGGCATCGAAGTAAATTGTTAATATTTAATAATAAATCATGGCTAAATGAATTATTCGAACAAAGATCTCCATATTATGCAACTAAATTAATTTTGCGATTTCATGATTATTTTAAACATTTGTAGAAATTTAATATTATAATATATTACAATAAAAAATTTTGCTTAAAAGAAATTAGTTCAATAATTTTAGTTTAAAAAACTTTCAATATATCAAATTAATAATTTCATTTTAATCAACATTTTTATTTATATTGTTTCAATTTAAAAAGATACGAACACCCAAAATATCAATTTTTCATCCGAGTTGGAGAAACAATTTTAAAAACGAAATTCTATACAGAAATTTAAAATATTCCTTATAAGGGTGTCTCAGAATTTGTTATGTTTTTAATGTCCTATTGTTTTAAAATAGAAATGAAAGAATCGATTCTTGTTTATTTCTGATAAGCTTTAAGTTTTTTAATATTTAACAAAATTATCGAATCATTGTGATTAATTATTTTTAATATTTTAAAACAAACTATAAAAAAAATTTATTCGAGGTCCCTTGTACCTGTTGCGTTCGTTGTCACTTCACAACAAAATCAAATCAAATCAACAATTCAACAATCAATTCATCAACCAACCTATTCATCAAGAAACTCAAACCCAAATTCCAACAAAATCTCAAATCAAAGAAAAAACATTTTTTTGTAATATTAATCAATGAAAAACTTGTGCAATTCTTCTATTTTCAGTTTTTGATCTGTGTACTTTTCCAGGAAAATCTTTTCTATATTTATTATACTATTGCCTATTTACGACACTATGTAAATGTAACGAGTTTGTTTTATCATTCCATATAAATATTTCACAAACTCGAATTTCAAACTTTTGATCTGCCATAATTTCTCTTACGGTGTTTCCAAACTTCTGACAGGCATAATCGATTTATTTGGGTGAACATCACCTGAATAGTACCATTATTGAAAAAAGGATACACGACAGCAGCTGCAGCTTGAGAAGTATAAGAAGTTATTAGTGAAAAAGCATTTACTAATCATACATAACGTAATTGTTTCCAAAAAATTCAATATGGGGACACTAATTTCAATGATCAATTTCACAGTGAATTGATGCTTTGCATAAACCTGTTCAAGCAAATCTATCAACAAGTACTCAAATTTGGTTCTTCAAAGTCAACCAAATCCCATAATTTTCATGAAATCCATAAAATCAACAAGCACTGTCTAAAGATTCTTTCATTGCTTCCAACTATCAGGCCTGGTATGCATCAGATTACGGAGAGGCAGATAAAATCAATTGATCATGATAGATTATACTTTGTAGAAATAAATAAATAATTTGACGTTGCTTGAATTTCAACTTAGTTAGGTTGATTGAATATTTGTTAATATTTCATGACAGAAAATATAATATCATTATATGCATTAGAAACCGAACTAAATTTGGGACACCATAGTAATAATTTATTTTATAAAACACTATTGACATTATTACATTTTATTTAATTAAATAACCTTTGCGAGAATCATTAACCACTTCAGTGAAAGCCATAATGACAAAGAGGGTTCTGATCTGAACATCCATGAAATACCCTGGCTCATAAAACGTCTATTTAAAATATTAAGAAATAATTGTAATAACTCATAAGATGAAATTTATTTAACTTGATTTTTTCATTTACTTTAGTTAAATTAGTATTTGTGAAAAATAATTTATTGTAAAAATTATTAATTTTCGAAAAATATGAAATTGAAAACGTTACACGCGACTACAAAAATTAACAAAATAAATTATTAAAAAAAATCAAATGTTATACTAATTAAATTAACCCATTAACGCCGAACGGGAACATTCGTGCCCAGCTAATAAAAATGGCTGTAAAAGTAAAGACATTGCATTTAGCTATGTTTCGTTGATAAGGTGTGTACTCTGAAGGTTCAGAACACATACGGAACATGTTTTGTTTCTCTGTCACCAGGCATTATGGAAAATTATGAAATTATGAAAATTATGGAAAATTATGAAAAATTCATATTACATAATTCTCGGCATTAATGGGTTAATGCATTTTTTACTATTTAATGTGTTAATAATAATTAATTTTTCAAAACTTTCTAAAAAACGAGTGATAGTATGTTTTACCTTATACTTAATTGTAAACAGTTCAAATTAATCAAAAGTTACACAAGAAAGAAACTTTGTTGACAGATTTAATAAGTAAACAGATTTACTAAGTCTTATCCAATACAAAGTATCATTTATTTACCCTACAAAAATAAAATATAAATTAACAAATATAAAAAAAAATATCGCTCATCAATGTCTCTAAAACGCTTAAATATACCTTTCGTGGTACACGTCTTTTGACCAGCATTCTATTAGTGACATAATTTGGTCTACATAAAAATCTGAAGGCTTTGAAAATGAAGCAATTGTCTAAATTATCATTGATTTATTCCGCAATTGATATCTTTTCCAAGAAAGTAAGATATATTTGCGTAAACAGATAATAATCTATGTGAAAATATTTATGTATGGATGACTTGGTATAGCCGTAGTTTCTTTGGAGTTTAGCCTGACGTATGCAGTCGAGCGTTAACTTGAATGACGTGGATATATTACAAACTGTACCTCTTTTGTTGAATTGCGTTTTAGGTTGTCCCACTAGTTGAAGTGAATTTTCCGTTTATTCTTTCTCCTTACGTAAAAGAAAGAATGATTTTCATGTCTTAGGAAACGGTTGCTATGAAGTTCTTCAGAGTTAAACATAGACAGTGATACTGCTGATTGATCACCAGCACTGAACTTCGATCAATTATGATAAGATCGGTTTGCATTGTTCTCATGTAACCATTCTTCATCAATCGTTATGAGTTTGTATAGAAAGTTATTCGCTGATTCATAGCCAATAATTGACTACCACTATTTTCTCCGTTGACTTTATTTTCAATAAACAAGTGATTTAGTAATTACCTATTTCCCTTTATATATAATATAGAGGAAACCTTGTTAGAAACACCAAAAAAGCTTCTACCATCTTGCGAGATGTAGAAGTTGATCAAATGCCCAAAATTCATTGATTCATCTTTTAATTAACATATAACTAATACTCACAGACTTATTTTATCATCCTCAACAGTGAAATCAACATCAATTAATTTCCCGATAGTTCGCTGGTAGTTTCTTAAAGATTGGTAAAAAAATATAGAGTTATTCTTCAAAAAACTGTTAATGAAAAACCAGTTTCAAATAAAAGTGCTAATTATGTATGAATTAAAAATATATTAATACAAATATTAAATAAATAATTCTTTAATTTTTATTTTTTTTGAATAAAATTTGAAGTTATTTTTATTAATTTAAAATTTTTAATCTTAAAATAAAATCTAAAATTAAAACACAAATTTTGATTGAAACTTTTTTAATAATAAACAAAAATAAAAAATTTTAATCATTTAAATATTATTCATTTATAAGATGATTAAGTATGGTTATTTATAAAAAAATATGATAAACTTTTGACTATGTTAAAGAAAAATAGTTTACTTTTTGAATATGAAATCAAAATTTGAAAACATAGTTTCAGATTATGAGAATTAAAATTACATCATCCATCTGATTAGGAGACACACGATCCCAAATCAACACACAACATTCAAACATTCAAACAACACACAAAACATCAACACACCAAATATTCATCACAGAGGTGATATCATAAATCAATATTCTTAATGAGTAGAAAACAATCATGATTCTCCAAACATACTTAAAATTTAGAAACAAAAAAGATTGTATGTTTTCTTGTACCTTGTTTAACTATTTACTGACAGAAAGTTTCTCAAAGTTTGTATGATTGACATTGGAATAAGAAATACCAAGAATAATTAATGCTAATTTATTATTGATGAAGACATTATTCATCAAAGTCAAAGATAATTATCAAATTGTAAAAATTATTTTCGTATTTTACAGAAAAATAATTATAATTTACATATCTAACCTATTTTGCGTTATTTTTTGTCTTCATTACAAACTATTCAAAATATCTTAAACCTTTTTTATTCTTAGGTCGATTACAAATTGATTCGAAAATGTTTCATAAATCAGAAAAAAACACATTATCGAAAAAATATTAATTTCAATTACATTCAATAACAAAAATCAAAATTTAATACACAACGTATTACAAAAATTAATAAAAATTAATAATTAAAAAAAATATTTAAAACATTTAATTTTTATCATGGCCAAATTTATTTAAATAAATTTTTCTTTTCTTCTTGCATTTTCTAACAGATACAACTTATTCAAGTGTAAAAATTAAAGACATTCTCCAAACTAGTATTATCATCAGAAGAAATGGACATAAGTTCATCACGTTTTTATATTTTCTTTTACTTTACAAAGATTTTTTGCTGTTTGGCAAAATTTATAATATCCACTCAATAGAGCTCTTTCTTCTCTAAAAATCGGGGCTAACCGTCTTTTTAAATAATTTAAGTTGTTACTTATTTTGAGGCCAGAAACGGAATATCCAGGAGATAAAAAGCTGATGAAGAAACCAACAACATGGTGATGTTGGCGTAGACAATAAACCCAGTTTTAGAAGACCTTTTAAATTTAACGTAGAGTATCTCAAAGCACTTGTAATGGAGGCCGGTCACGATATAAGTCGTGGATTAGCCAAACAAAAGAACTACGATCAAAAAAAATAATTTAGATTTGACGTAAAATTTGGAGCCTGAGTGCCATATGAGCTTAGTGACAAGAACAATTAAGGTAGCCTTCAAATTACTTCTCGAGATCTCGCCTGTCATCGAGCAGCATGCGGCCTAATAGACTATTTGTACTAAATTATCACAGGAAATGAGAAATTTTGCATATATATAAATATGAAGTAAAGAAAGGAGTGGTTACTCTAGGAGATGCATCAAAGCTGAGAGACTCGCTTGACCTCCATCCAAAGGAGACTATGATGTACATTTTGTGAGACTGGGAGAAGCTCTAAAAGAATGCCACAGTCAACAAGAAGCTCTACTTAGCCTAGCAACACTAAGTGAAATATGCTGTTTGACTTAAAAGACCCCAATGACAAGGTTAAATTATACTCTTTCACGACAACGCCAGGTTACCACATATTTGGAACCACATTCAAAGAGCTCAAATAGGAATTTCTTCAAAGCTATCTTTCCCGCTGCCTGTCGAACTGTCTGAGGGACATTACCATCGACAATGAAGAGGACATTAAAAAACGGACTCAAGAACTTTTTCAATACAAGACCGGGTGATTATTGGCGGAATGACATAGATAAATTGGTTGAGAAATGTGAGAAAGCCGTCCAATTCAATGGAAAATACATACTTGATTATTTTATAGTTACATCTATTAATTTTTGTTTACATGAAAGACGTTACGAACTTATTCCTCTACCGGATATTTCATTGGAACCATTTGAGATTCAACTAAAGAGAATGAAACAAAAAAAATCTATTAGCTAAACCATTTTAATTAATACATCAATTGTTTTTATAAATTAACTAAAATGTTTTTTGTATTTTGGTTGCTTTTTTAGTTTTTTTCAAGGATAAAAATTTATTAAATTATCTTTTAAATAATATATTATTTAAATATCAAAATTTTGATTCTAAAAGTGACAAAAATATTTCTTTTTATTGAAAATAACAAATAAAATTATTTAAATATTGAAAAAAAATGGAAGAAAACTGCAAACCGAATTTTGCAAATTATAAAATGACAGATGAAATAATAAATAAAACGTAAAAAAATATTGGGGAAAAGTTTAATAAATATTTTCCATTTGGTTATTGGAAATAATTTTAATTACCAGAGAGTGAAATATAAAATGATTATAATAAAATTTGTCGTAATAATAAAATTGCCAATTTCAATACATTTAAATATAAAAAATTGTGAAAATTTCTGCCAGTAAAAGACAATTTAAAGACAAATTTTAATTAACTAACTCATTCAACTTGATTAAGGAAAAATTAAGGAAAATTTAGATTAAGGTATTCATAATGTTATGTTAAACGGGAATAAAAAATCTCTAGAGTGGTCGCTCCAAAAATTGAACGCTCCCTAAATTGAACAGCACCAAAATACATGATAAAAATATAATTTCCCGCTCTTGAACATGAACACGGTTAATGTTCAATTTAGAGAGCGATCACTGTAATTTAAAATAAATTAAAATAAGTATAAAAGAATGTGAATCTTAAGACAAAAGTATTTATACATATTTTAGACATTTTGAGATTTTAATAACTATTTTTTTACTAATTATCTGGTTTATTCAATTGGACTTCCAACAGGAATTTCAAAATTTGAATGAAAGAAAAATTCCAAGCGTAGTTTCTTTTAGTCTTCAATTTTGTACATGTCATATATATCCCTCAATTTATCGATATTTGAATAACATATAATAAATGAACATTTAAGCGGCTAGGATTCATGACTCTTTTAAATATGGGACCGAGAAACTGTTGGGCGTCGTAAGTAATCCTTTATCAGTTGTCCTTTTATAAATCCAAGTTTAAAAATAATTATTGATATTTTCTTCACCAATGGTTTAAATGATAACAAATTATTGATCTCCAAAATCAGGTTGAATTTGTCTTTAAAATGTCAATATCCCTTTCATTCATAGTTAGAAAATTTTTACTAAAGTATTACATAAAAACAGTATTAAATTGAACTAGTAAATCAAAAAAAATTTTATATCCATTCTTTATGCTGATAGAACTCTCTTTGGCCAAGAGAATTTTTTGTGATCTTTTGGAGAAGGGAAATTACTATTACATTTATTAATATTCTAAATATTTATTAATTTATTATCTAGAACTTGTGAGGAATATTTGGTATGTGGATGTTTTTGTGTAGTTTTTGTATGTTTAAATGTTGTATGTTGATTTGGGATTGTGACTCTCCTAACCAGATGGATTGTCAATATTTAATTTTTATAATCTGAAACTCATTTATTCAAATTTAGATTTAATATTCAAATTTTTATTTTGTTATTATTATAAATTTTAAATAATTTTAATGATTTTATTTTTGTAAATTTTTAAATAATTAAAATCAAATTAATGTTTAAAAATAATTATAAAAATATTTTATTTCAGCCAATAAAATTTAAAGTAAATATTTTTAAATAAAATATTTTTCTCAAGTTAGTTCAGATTANNATGAGAGATATTGAAAAATTGATTGATGGAATCTAGTGAAAGCCTTACTGTTGATCATCATAAAGATGATAAAAATTGTGAATATAATAAATGTTCTGACAAATGTGTGAGTTCTCTTAACAGAACTGATAATGGCATTTTTAATAATAATGAAAAGAAAGGCCATTTTTGAATATTAAATTTATTACCAATAGAAACGCGTTTCACCATTTCAGCATCTTCAGTGCAATGAAATAAAGTGATTAATTACTATTTATATAGTTGAAAAACTATTACTTCATACGTCTCAAAAACATGATTTTTTTTCTTTTTTAAAAGAAAGTATTTTAATGATGTGTAAAAATATTTAAAAACTTTAATATGATTAGATGAATCACCTTGCACATTTAGGCATGGTTTATGATGCTTTATTAACAATACTTCGGCAATAATCCTTTCATAATTTGTGTAAAAAAAGCATGTTTTTGAGACGTATGATGTAATAGTTTTTCAACTAACGGATAACATGAAATAGTAGGACACCTACTATTTTAATAGTAGGTGGAAAAAAAATTGAAAAGGCGCCCAA
>MQRK01248068.1:3131-27105 GCA_001938485.1 Girardia tigrina
AAAATAATAATAATGACAGAATAAAAATAATAAATACTAATAATGTTAAAATAATAATAATAATACAATAAAATAGTATTAATAATAATAATATTGATGATAAAATAATGAAAAATAAATTAATATAATAATAAAAATAATAATAATAGTATAATAAATAATAATTATAATTTTAATATAATGAATAATAAATAATAATTATAGTTTTAATGAATAATAATATTATTTATATTGAAGCTATTTTTTCACAGGTAAAAGTTATCCCTATTAACTACCTGGAGTCCCTGAGCACTGAGCTCAAACAAAAGGGAAGTTAAAAAGGGAATAATCGACACATTTTATTTTAATTATAATTTATTATTTTTTTATAATTTATATATTTTTGTTTTTTAGGAGAGTAAGTTTACTTATTTATTTATTTTTTTAAAATTTGTTTTTTAAAATATTTTTTTAATTTCAGGACCTTAACAATACTTAAAAGTTTTGTTTTTTATCAGAATTACTTGGACAAATATTGCATCGTTTTCTTGTGGAAGTTGAAATTGTTCCAACGTCGTTTTTAGGGATTGTTTCGTACACACAAGTATGCAACGCCCTAATAATTGGATTTCGCATAATTCCTAGTTAAAGCATATTTCTAGTTATTAATGATACAATATTGGTAACGCACATCTCCTTATGAACATGAATCTGCATGTACGACTCTGACAAATCAAGCATTGAAAAAATCGAACCCCTATGTCGCGGAGCTTTTCTAAACATATATTCGCTGAACCACTATAAACGTCCACGTTATTGTTTAATTTTCGAAAATCCAAAATGGGTCTTATCTTGGACTTATTAGCCTGTACTATTCCAAATATCGGTATGAATCCTATCGATTTACCCATTTCTTTGTCATTGTACTCAATTAAATAACCATTTTCTATCCAAACGTCAAAAATTTTCAACGTTGCAACATCTTTTAATTTGTTGTTCTTAAAAACTAACTGACGATTCGGAAGATGACTCAGAGCCTCACTTTTCCAGTTCCATTTAATCCAACAATTTTCCTTAAACTCAATCTTAAAATTATGCTTTTTTATGCTAACAAAAGGAGCGTCCGACGCAGTTAAACTTAAAGTAGTACCTGTCCTTTAATTTCTTCTTCACCGAACTTAATAACACCCTTATTAATTTTCACGCTGCCCAATTTACCTATGAAATCCATACCTATTAAGATCCCTAGACCGTACGGCTTATGTTCCATGACCGAACATTCCACCATAATAATCCTGCTGACATTTGTAGCATATTGTATGTCCGTTTGATTACCACTGAGAACCCTTATGATGATTCCTTTCCTTCGTTTCGGTGTCTCTCATACGATAAATATAGGGTCCTTTGCGAAGATTTGCTCTGGATTAATCGAATTCTCCCTGACCTCCATAACTCCCTGTTTCCTTGTTGTTGTTTCCGTCTTATAATGATTCCGATAAAGCTAACGCTTCCATCGATTTTTCCAAAAACTCCAAAACGATCTTCATATCATTTATCATGCCCGGATAGCTTGTAACACGCGAAAGGTTTATTTTCAAAACACTGTTTAATCGATAATATTCATACAAAATATTTATCAAAAAGTATATATTAAATATTTTAAATAATTAAAATATCTAATATCCAACACTAATCCTGATTTTGAATTATACTATTAATATTTTTCTTATCAATGTTAATTGATAATTTATAATTGCATGGTCTAAGATTTCATGTTAGATTAATTTCATAAATGTATTTTTGATCCTTTCAATTTGTAAATCTCATAAAGGGTTCTTTAAATTAAATTATTTTTCTTATATGTATATAGAACTTTGTTATTTCTAAATGTCACTTTTTCTCTAAAAAAAACTATATCTTTTCAACACTGACTTATTAATAAGACTTCAATAATGATAATGCACAATAATTCAAAGCATCACATAAGTACATAAGCACGTAATTAATTGACAAACAATGCAGGCTTTGAAATAATCTTATTTTTTGCTTACAAATAACTAGTTATGTACGATTTTGCTTAACAAATGATTTTATCTAGTTATTATATAATTATACAGATGTGTAATTAGTTACTATTAAAATTTGATTATGGGTGATTTTGATTTATGTTATGTTCTTTCAAAATTTAAAGCATCGATAACACCAGAAAACTCAAACGATGTAATTTTGAAACCCTATTGTGAAGCCTTTATGGAAATTTCTCGATTTTTCTCTTTCATTAACTTTGGATTTGCCTTTGTTGGGTCAAATTTAAAAAGCAGTTGCAATGAATTATTTCAAGCACAAAAAATTTCAAACGATTTGAATGTAGTTTATTTAAGAGATGCATTGGTATTTGATTATCAATTTAATGGCAATTTTCAAACCATTTCATCGGTTTTATGGCTACATAGGCCTTTGGAATTTATAATTAAACTATTCGAGGATTTATCTATTGCAGACGATAATGTGTCGTGTACACAAGCAGCAATCGATAATTATTTGCCAACAATGGCTAGGTTTCATTCTTGGACTATTCAGCAAATGACCAAATTACTATTTCGCACCTTACCGGATTGGGGGGATTTAAGAAATACAACAATGAAGACCGACCGACAACAGACAAGCGAATTAATGAAAGAAGTTGCTGAAATGGGTAAAATAATTTATGAAAGAACTGAAAAAATGCTCCAAGATTTCAATGGTAACGTTAATGATGAATTTGTAAATGACTTTACGTTTGATAGTGACATAGATTAAAATAAAATTATTTTGAAGAAATTATAATTCAAATTAACATTAATAAACAATTTTAAGACCAGTCACATTCAATATTCCCCTTCCAAACTTCTGCACCGTTGTCATAAAATTCTTTTTTCCAAATCGGTACGGTTTTTTTAATTTTGGTGATAAGATACTTTGTAACTTCAAGTGACTCAGCCCTATGTGGTGAAGATGCGCCGATCATTATGCTAATCTCACCGACAGGTACGCAACTTAATTAGAAAGCAAAATATTAATAACATTCGAAATAAAATCACTATAAATATTACCCTATTCTGTGAATAACAATTAGATTTTTTAAACCTGTCCAAAGAGTCTTTGCATTATTACATATTTTAGTAATTTCTCTAACAGCCATATCAAAATATGCTTCATATTCTAATTTAATGACTTTTAAACCATTGAAATTATCACGAGTTGTTCCTTAAATAAAGTTACACACATTACCATGTCCAAAAGTAACCTATAAATATCGATAAACTACCACAATCATCAGACATAATGGAAGATATAGCTTCATTTACGTTTATACTTTCGTGTTGTATTTTTATAATATTCATTTTGAAAATGGTATTAACCTTAAAATATAAAAATTTAAACAATTTAAGAATATGATCTGTGAAATAATAAAAATATTATAAATATTGATGTAAAACAATAAATAGAAATTAAGAAAAAACTAAATCTGTTAGGACTGATATGGTATTCGTATAATTTTTTAGAGTGGTTTCATATGAATTATTTTTTGCTTCATTTCACAGTGAATTACAGGAGCTTTAATAATTATCGTTCCACGAGACCATAAAATTTTAAAAAAAAGTTTGCTTTTTGAAAAATTCTTTATAATTTCATTTCGTTAAAATATCAATAACCTCAAATTTATTAAGCAGAAGATTCGAATCTGAAAATTGCAGCAATTTATCGATTTATTTTTCAATTTTGTGTCACCATATTTCGGTCAGATAACCAAATCAATAGTTTATTCAGATAAGTTTTAATAAACTTATTCAAATTACTTACAATATGCTGTGTTGTGTTTCTTGCAAATAGATATAAAATTATTAAATCACATAAATATACACGAAAATTAAATAATAAATAACTAAAATTATCTTACCGCAAAATTATTTAAGATTAAGAAAGAAATCAACCATAAAAAAGCTGTGTTAATCCTCAATAGTAAAACCTCTTGCTTCTATGAAGACTAGGTAGGTGTTCATGAAAATGGAACACTAATAGATCTGTCCCAAGAATTCGATACAAAGAATTAAATTCCCAGTTTAAACAAATTGTCTGAAATATAAACTAAAAAAATCATAAATTTTGAATGAGAAAGGTTAATGCGCCGAGTTATTGTTTATAATTTATGTGTGTGTTGTTTGAATGAGATGTAATTAGTATTTTGTTGATGCGTAAGTTTAACGCAGTGAATAAACGACTTTAAAACAAACTATTGCAATGGATATGACATCCATCAGAGTACCAGATATTATTTATTAATGCTCTGGTGATATGGATTTCACTGCGGTCATAAGGTGAAGCTTTCGACGAAGCTACAAAAGTGCGAAGGCTATGTACTGCATGAATATGTACTCTTGTTTTTTATGTGGGAATTCATTTGCTGTGTATGATTGGCTAAGTCAAGAGATATACGATGATTACAAGAAGTTAAAAAAGCATTGATTGATACATTTTCTCTCAACCCGTAAAGTACTTTTGATGAGTTCCTAAAACATATTTTTCAAACTGGAAAAAGTGTGGAGTGTATTTGGCGGATTTAAAAGCACTTGGACATCTCGTATGAGACGGATTTCACAACACTTGTCTGGTGACTATTTGTATGCGGTTTGCCTGGGGTACACAGAGATAAATTAGTTTCTTTGTGCGTACTGGAGGAATATCATTTGGTAGTTGTGGTGGTAAAAGATAGAAGGCTACTTGAAAAGTCGAATAAAATTTATTGCATTGTGGCAGGTGGCCCTTAATATAAAATTGGAGCTTCTGTTAGGGCTGGCGTTGATCACAAAAAGTATGATTATATCTTTTTCGTGTGGTGGAAATGTACAGCTGTCTAGGAATTTTTCTCACAGAAACTCTAAACACAGAGTTAGTTTCAAATGTGATCGAATTGTTTATTCGGTGAAACAATGTCCTTCTGATCTACTAAGTCACGATGTGCATGTCAAGGCCAGCTTGATAAGATTAAGACAACCTTAACCTTACCGGCTAAAGCTAATTAACCTCAAGGTTATCGGGAACCACCCATCGCTAAGACCTAATACAGATTGTCCTTTAAAAAATGTCGTTTTTAAAAATAAAATATAAATCTGTATTATTTATTTTATTTCTATAAGTATTGTATAAATTTATTGAATTTAATTAATTTTAATACAATTATTTTTGTTTTAATGTTATGATGGACATTTTATCATCTTTCGCGTATTTACAGTACAGTACACTGCAACCGTCTACTGAACAGCTAAACGTTGTAATTGAAACCTGTCGCAGAAATGGAATGCAGGGAAGCAAAACACATGAACTTGTTACAACTGCATGGGGAAAATATAATCGGACTTCGACAAGTTCAAAGAATAATGAAAGAGTTTGAAGATGGCACGATAACATCATTTTATCGTATTGAATGAAGTGGTCGTCCAAAAACCGAGAAAAGACTTCAATTAGTTGAGGAAGTGAAGGCTGAATTATTGGCTGACTCTCGAATATCTATTAGAGATTTATCTACGAAATTTGATGCGTCAAGACAGATGATTATGGACATCATCCACAATGACCTTGGATTTCGCAGTGTTTACTGCAAATGCATTCTACACAACCTGACTGATGCGCACAAAGAATGCAGAGTGAATTCCTGCTAGAAAATTGTGGAAACGATGGACAAAAGAATCATGCTGAAAACCTCATCTTTACTGATGAGAAGCAATTTTATGCGCGTGGAATCGGGAACGAAGCTTCCAGGAAAGCTTGAATTCCCCAGGACGGTGATTTTCCTGAAATCGCCAAGCGAATGCCCATGGCGAAGAAGTGGATGGTTCTTTGGGCTGCCAAATTCGACGTAATTTTCCGCGTAATGCCTAACAATACCATGATGACGTCACAGGTGTACATAGAATTCCTATAAGACGCCTTCAATTTATTTAACACCCACCAGCTGCGACAGACAAGAAAAGCCGCCCAATTGGAAAATGCGACGCTGATTCATGACAATGCGCCAGTCAATGTATCCAGGGCAACTACCACCTTCCTGGAGACGAAACGTTGCCATTGTCTTGACGAACCCCCATACTTTCCTGACACTAACATTTGCCACAGCCTCATATTCCCTCTCTTGGAAATGCGTCGCACAAATATCGTCTTTGTTGATTCTCATTCCTTGGAGACCTTCCTGGAAGATTCCAAGGAGAGTATGAGTAGTGAGATCATGAGACATGATTTTGATAAACTGAAACACCACTTCCAGCTGATAATTCAGCATCATGGTAATTTTGTGTAATTATATTTTTGAATGTCATTGGTGCAAATTTATTTCTCTATTATCTGGATTTGTAAAAAAGACATTTTTTAAAGGACAATCTGTATTCATTTTAACAGTTCTCGACAAGTTCACATTCGCGGGTGTTCGGTGAACTATGACTTTCCATCTAACATCTACGAGTAGTGTTAGACTTCGAGTCATCTTCGGGTTCTGAACTGACATCGAGGATGACCCGGCCAGTGACTCAATCTTCATATCACTCTAAACAATTCAGGTCGCTCAACCGTAAAAATAAATGATTACCATCACTGAAGTTACATGCTACATCAGTGTGTAAATTACACCTTCGTTTATATATGCAATTAAGACAACACTCACATTACCTACAAGCCAACTCGGTCCTTATAAAAGTATTTTATGCAAATGAAAATAAAACAGGAATTATAAAAGAATTAAACCCAAAACGAAAATCAGCATAGAAAGATTTATTGAAAGAAATAATAATTGAATAACAGGCGGGTCCATCATAACAACCCTGAAGTTCCTTTGAAGCTCTTTTCCGGATTTGCCATTCTCTGAAAATAGAAATTATTAACCAAAGGTTTTCAAACAGACTAATAACTTACAGAGGATCTAACAGACAAGAATAAATCACCCGACAGAATTCATCTTCTCTGTTATTGTAGTAGTTCATCCTACAACTACAATCCTCTCAGTTTACTTCAGAACCCTAGTTTTAGGGAAAATTTGGAATGTTGTAAGTTTGTTGTTTGTACGCTGTTTGATTTGTGACTCTCCTACTCAAATTGGGTTGATATGTTATTGATTGATTATTTGAATCTAATGAAATTAATTTAATGATAATAATTTTAAGTACTAATTAATTAAAGTTTTATAACTATGAATTTTAATAATAGTTTTAGTAAACGATTTTAACTTATTAAATTTAATATATTTTAAAAATTAATGTTTATTTAAAAAATTACGTAATGGCTTTTTATCCAATAAAATTATCCAATAAAATTAAAATTAATTAAAAGTTAATATTACAAAATTTCCCATTGATTGTTTTTTAAGATTTGAATACATGAAACAAAAACTATATCAATCAAAGAAAGATGCTTACTGACAATTGTTGTGAAGAATCTGTTTGTGTTGTTAATAAATTTTTACATTCTAACCTCCCAGAATCTAACTTCAGAACCCGATATTGTTTGAGTTGAACCCGGACACCAATACTCGACGGCGGTCACACCTATTGAAGTCGAGAAAACTCTCCATGTCATCTGAAAGGTCCGCTAAAGAAAAACATACATTAGAGCCTAGAATCATTTATTTTCAAAAATTAATTACCGAAATACATTCCAAAAATATATTTTAGGAAATAGTACAATCATGGTAATACCTAAAAATACGCATTCACTCTGCGTCAATAAACAAGTAGAACCACTTGTAACCGGGGTAGAGAATAATCGATAATTTTCTATGCGCACTGGTCAGATCGTCATATATTACCCGCCAATGATGGGCTAGGAAGATTATAGGTGTGTCTATAACGCCGACATCCTCCAACAACACATGACCAATTTTATTATAAATAGTAGAATGATTTTACATTGAAACGCACATCTTTTTCCAGACATAGTCTTGATATTAAAAGCTCACACACATTCTTTTAGATTATTTTAGTTACGCACACATTTGTTACATCATACGATATTTATTAAACAATTTCCAAGTCGAAATTAATTAACACCAAACATTCTATTTTGATCGGAACTGACCTTATAATTTATCGCAATTATGGTTTTATTTTATTTATGTTATTTTACTAAACATCTGTTATTAAATATATTTTCAATTTAATTTGATATTGGTTCCTTTTTAATATTTATGAACACTATTCCGCCAACCACTGTCAACTTAATTAGTGAAACTTATTTGGTGTTTCAACATTATTTGATTTATTGTGTTTTTGTTTTACTTTAACCTTAGTATGTTATTTTATTTAATCCATTATGTGTGTATCTTGTTATTATGCTCACTTCTTTCATATGTACATATTGATTTATTTTATCATTTATGGGGACATAAATTTTATTGCCCCCCGACGAATGTTGAGATAATAAATAATATAAATATTGAAAAAATAATTTTTGTTTTAATTAATGGATAAAATAAAACTTTATTTATCCTTTTACAATATTAAATATAAATTATATATAAATAATTGGTTATTATATATAAATTATATATAAATAATTTTAAAAATTAATGTTTATTTAAAAAATTACGTAACGGCTTTTTATCCAATAAAATTATGAGAAATTAAAAGTTAATATTAAAAAATTCAGAGTGAATGCGTATTTTTAGGTATTACCATGATTGTACTATTTCCCAAAATATTTTTTTTCAGATAATGTGCGGGTTCATGGGTTGTGTGTATTCTTGAATTCTGCCATGAGCCATCCATGAGCCTCTGTTGCTGAGTCCATCATCAGCTTGAACTTATGAAAACCCCAGGTTATTGTCAAGTTTATTCCCCTTTTTGCCGCATCCAATTCACTCATAAAGGGTTCACTCATAGGGCTTGTGTAATTCATTTATCAACGTAAGCGTGTTGACCTGTACATGTTAGTTTGATGGTGGATGTGCATAGTTATTTGTTGACACTGCACAATAACGAGTTGCAAACACAACAAAAGGATATAACGACTATGAGGTTTCTATTTATAATTTTATGATTACAACAAAAACAATTGGAATGATATATTTCATTAAATACACAAATCAAATAATGCTTGTATTAAAATCATTGGAAGATCCGTCCTCACTAATTCAAAAATAACGAGAGAACAATCTTCCACTCAACCTTTCAGACAATATGAAATGTCTAAAATGCAAGACTTTAATGAACGCTGTTCACACAGATTGTGGTTGTCGTTATCGTTCGGATTGTTTTGAGAGTCATTCTGCCGACGGAAACAAGAAATGTTTTTGTATCGATTGCGAAGATTTTATTAAGTGTGTCAAAGACAAGGCTATTAATAAAGAAATTGGAAAGTTAAAAGTTGAATGTGTCTATGGATGTAAAGTTTCTGATGAATTAAGATTAATAAGTAGTCATCTAGAAGAATGCACTTTTAAGAAGATAGATTGTCCTGAATTAAAAAATAGAAAAAGGAAAATTAAAATTGCACCAAGAAAGTGAATGTAAAATGAGAATAATCAAATTTTCACACTGTAATGAATCGATGAAATTGAAATATCTGCAAGATTTTCATTTGAAAATTGATTATAAAAATGTTATCTCGAATTACTATGATCTATGTCCTTATAACTGTGGAGAACTGAAAATTGTAAATATAATATATTAAATATAACAATTGCATAAATAACTACTGACGATAATAAAATAATAATTTGAAAAAAATTTTAAAATTAATAATCAATAAATGAATTAATATTTCATAAATAGTAAAATTAAAATAATAATTAATTACCGAGTTATGTTATCCGTTTGTATTATGCTTAATGTCTTTGCTGATTAAAAGTTTGTCATATAACAGTGTTTTTTTATTTTTGACTATTGTTTTTTAACAACATTAATTTGCAATTAGGTTAATCCAACATTGTTCTATCTTTTGGATTAACCTAGCTTGAGCATTGTTTGTCTATTTTTTTATTTATAGTAAAAATAGTGAATTTGATAAATCGGCGAATTCATTATTTTTACAGCTTGTATCTTCTTTCCTTAACCAAGCAGCGTTTTCAACGATATCACCGTTATTCATGGTCAAATATATTAATAATTATGATAAAAATCTTATTGATAATAATATTATGAGGAATACCGAGTCTCAGACTGAAGTCGGAAAAATTTATTCTCTTCTAGACGTAGCAGAATGTTCAGAAGCTTACCAGTTACATATTCAAGAGAAAACAAATGTTTTGTATCATCTATATCAGGAATCTGGATTTCGAACCACTGATCAACGAAAATGAGATAAAAGGTGAACCAGAAGTGTTTCTGGAGAATATTGATGATGAAGAAGTTGGTAATAACATGAAAAGAGAAAGTATTTGTGAAATCCAAGAGCCATTAACTCCAAGAATTGACAAATTCTTTTTACAAAAAGCTATGAAAAGTATTGATAATATTAATAATGATAAGACAAAACATGTATTTAACAAAGAAAAAACTTCTCAATTGTGGTGGTTTAATTTAATCTTATTTATTATTCTTGGAATGAATCAAACAAAAGCTCTTGTAGTGTATGATTGTTCTCAGACTGAAGTCGGAAAAATTTATTCTCTTCTAGATGTAGCAGAATGTTCAGAAGCTTACCCGTTACTTATTCAAGAGAAAACAAATGTTTTGTATCATCTGTATCAGGAATCTGAATTTCGTAGAGCTAAAGTAAGAGAATGTATTGTGAAAAGCGCAACTTATATTTATCATTGTGAAAAATGGAGTCATACTTCTATTATCAAGATAAATGCAATTCCCAGACCTGTGAAGATATTCCTGAAAATTTTGAAGCTGCGTTTCAAAGGAAAGAATTAAAAATTGATGAAACTTAAAAACTCGCAGCTAAAGAAGGAGCAATTATGAGAGAATCAGTTATTAGAAAAGGAGTTATAGATGTAAATGGTGATTGTGAAGGTGAACCTGTAAAGTTAGGAGGAAAAATTATACAAAAAAATATGATTTCGGAAGAGTATCAAACAGAATTAAGAACATTTGATGGAATATTTGACGATGCAACTGGTAAATTACAATCGCATCCATTTTGCAACTTTAGAAAATCAAGCTGTCAGACTGGAGAGTCAGTTTTATTGTATAATGTTAATTACAAAGAGTGCAATTTGGCATATTTGAAATCAGCAGACTTTATTGAAGCTCAGGAAATGCAAATTAGAGAAAGACCAGATATTCTAAAGCCAAACAAGTATCAAACTAGAAAGGCATATCCAATAATGCAAAAGAAATTAGCAACTGTTTTAATGTCCTCTCTTACATCCGATGGAATGAGGTTTACTAGGAAAGATAAACAGAAGTTTTGTGGAAAAATGATTTACACTGCGAATTATAAAGGTTTATATGTTTCCAAAGAAAAACTTCCAGATGCTGGAATTGTACATAACGCTGATGTGAAATTATCACAATATCTAAGTAATAAAATGGATTTTACATTTCATTTTAATCAATTTACTATTGAGAATATTTATCGAGAAGTAATATTGAATGATTGTAAGCTAAATAGGGAAATTTTGAAAAACCGGATAGGTTTAGTTTTCACAAATCCAAGCTTAGTAGCACCAATGCTAGTTTCAGAAAATGGAGTATTCGGTAGAGTGATGGGAGAAGTTCTATATACTTATAAATGTAGAGAAGTCTCCGTTCAACTAATCAAACACTTTTAGTGTACTAACGAACTCCCAATGAATTATCAGGGACAATTAAGGTATGTGGAACATATAACAAGAGTTTTAACTGAAAATGGTACTAAACTACCTTACAATGATATAACAGCCCCATTATATCAAGTGACACCTGACACGTGGATTTCTTTACCAAACAATAAAGAAGTGAAAATGTTGAAAAATTGGAATTGATAAAATTGGATTACCTTATAAACTTTACATCTTTGGATCAAATGTCTACCACAGGTATTTATTCCCCTGAAGAAGTGGAGGACGCTCGAAGAAATTTACTATTTCCTTCCAAACGAGAAAGAGTTATAACAGAAATTGTTGAGACTGTCCTACCAGGAGGTGTTGGTCAGGTTAATTATGATAATTTTTTAGGCGTTGATCATTATCAAAAAGCAGCATATAATACTCTAAAAAAGATTTGGGGAAAATTTGTTTTCTTTGGTCAGGCATGTGTAGGCTTTATTGGTGTTTATGTGATATATGTTTTGTTGAAAGTTGTCTTAACACAAATTCTGTCGACTTATAGATGTATACGATGGTTGGTGTATCTTGGCAATTGATCGGGGGATATGTATCCACTTTAGCGAAATTTTTAATTATCCATCACCATCGTAAAGAAATTAATTCATTAAAAACAACAGTTAAACAGTGCAAAAGACGTAAAAGTCGTCGAAATCGGAAGGAAAAAAATAAAAAGGTACAATTTGAGTCAAATTCAGATGATTTATTTGGTGATCCAAGTACAACGAGTGATGGAAGAAGGAATGAAAATGATAATGGAAACGAAATAACAGGTATAGATAAATCTCAACCAACAGGTGTATCCAAAAATGACTGGACGACATATGAAAATCAAATTCCAATTTTGAGAAATCAAGAAACTTTGGATTAAAATTTATACTAACCACCTGCAAATTTAACACCTCTTCCTTCTTATCCATTTATGAAATTAAAAGAAATGAAACCAATTAATCCAGATATAGAAAAAATTGATGATAATGAATACAGGAACATTGAAAAAAGTGTTACGCACAAAGGTCAATTTTATATTCCCCAAACGTCGTAACAAAGGAGAATTAGATAAATCTCCTGGTAGTCGAGTTTTTATAAATTAAATTCAAAAGATGGAAATCGGCTTTTAAAATTTATAATCGATGAATTAATAATCAATAAATGAATAATTAATAAATGAACAATTAATAAATGAACAATCAATAACGAGAGACTTGTTAGAAATATTTATTTTAATATTTATAGTCTTTACAAATTATATTTATTAAAAGTAAAAGATATAAAAAATATCCCTGTGTGTTTTGTGAGACAGGTTATGGAACTGGGAAACACCGTTCTCCAGTTACCAAAAGTTTAAGCTTATAAATAAAAATTATTAATTTAATATAATTACCAAAGATTATCGATTTTAAAAATATATTAATTTTAAAGAGAATTATTTGATTTTAAGAAAAAATTTATTTAAAGGATAACCTCGTTCGCAAGCAAAGTCTCGTCCGTTAAATAACTCGTTGGATTCTCACAAGCAAGATCTCGTCTCCGCAAGCAAAATATCGTCAATAATCTGTGCAATTGTTCACAGGAATGAATGATTGTTCACGTCGTCAGGTTTCGCTGATTAAATTGTAAGGAAGAATAAGCTTGTTCTGCCAAATTTCGTCACCGAATTTCGTCAAATGGGCTGTAAAGAGAAATTAATCTATGCCGTAAGGAAAATAGTACTACCTGTAAAGAGAAATTAATCTATGCGTTAAGTCAATCTAGGTTGATATTTTTATACAAGCATTAAATCGCGTGGCTTAACAAAACAAAACACCGAAAACACCGGCCGTGCGTTCAAATAAAAATGGTCATAAAAGAAAAGGAACCATCCGTAACGGATGCGTGGCTCAAACAGGAACGCAAAGAATGCGTGACAATAAAAATGGTCACAGCGCACGCGTGAGAAAGAAAAATAACAATGCGTGGCTCAAAAATTGTAGCGCAGTGCGTGACAGAACACGCAAGGTACAGACGCATCATGCGTTAAATATAATAATAATAATAATAATTTTAAATAAATAAATCACATTAAAATTAATTTATTTTATAAAATTATAAATAATAAATAAACACAAAACACAATTAAAATATAAAATTCACAAAAACATAAAAATAAATAAATAAAAATTCACTAAATTCAGAAATATAAAATTCACAAAAAATAAAAATAAGTAACCCAAATTCAAAATAAAAATAAGTAAATAAAAAGGTTCATATTTACATTACATTACCCCAACAAAAGGAATCAATGGGGAGTACCAAGTAATTATGTTTTTACTATTAAAACTAAATCCGGAAGGAGACCCACAATGACGGTATTGTTTAATAACAGAAAAATTCGTGCTTTGGTAGACACCGGATCTTCAGTAACTATAGTTAATGAAAAAATGTTATTGACATCAGAAAAATTAGATTTTATTGAAGTTCATGAAGCTTTACAATCAGTAACAGGTGATTATTTAAAGATTGAGGGAGGTATCCCGACAGAAATTGCAATTGGAAATCGAGTTATAAAAATGCATGTTTTAATAAGTGAAGAATTTCCAGAACAATTATTGATTGGCATGGATTTATTACAGCAATTAAAATGAATTTCATTAGATTTAGCTAGTGGGAATCTACTTTCAATCCCAAATGGAGAAATTTTACATGAGGTCACAGACGTATTTATTAATGAGGACTTAAGAATACAATTTTGGGCAGAAATAGTTCATTGTGCCGAAGTACCTGTAAATATAGAAGGAGATCTTAAATATAGAAGGAATTTCGGTAGTCAATTCGTTACCTTCAAATGTTAAAATGTATGATAAGCCAGTTGTGGATAGTCCAAATTTAACTCAACAGGAAAGAGAAGAATTTATGGCAGTATTATAAAAATATGATCATGTATTCGCCAAACACGAATATGATCTTGGAAGAACTCATGTTTTAGAGCATGATATACCTTTGCTCGACGAAACTCCAATTAAACAAAGACCGTACAAAATCCCTTATGCCTTACAAGATGAATGTGACAGACAAGTCAAAGGAATGCTTCAACATAATATAATTAGGCCAAGCTTTTCTCCGTGGGCATTAGTTAAAAAAAGATGGTACTCAACGTTTTTGTGTCGATTATCGACAACTTAATGCGGTTACAAAAAAGGATACCTATCCATTACCTTTAATTGGTACAATGTTCGACCCTATGGCGCAATCTAAAATTTTCTCGACAGTGCGATTATTGGCAATTCGGAATAAAGGAAGAAGATAAAATGAAAACGGCATTCACAGATGGGAAAGGTTTATACGAATTTAATGTGCCAGCATTTGGTCTAACCGGAGCACCTCCGTTATTCCAATGAGGCGTTAATTTTATATTGATGGACATAGACCATGCGAGAGCTTATATAGATGATATAATAATCTTTTCAGAGAATTTGGAACAACATAAGATACATGTGGCAATCGTACTTGGAAGGTTAGGCCTAGCTAATTTAAAGATTAAACCCTCAAAATGTGTATGGTGTAGAACACAAGTCTCTTATGTTGGTCATACCATATTGCGAAAAGGTTTATTGCCAAATAATGATAATATTGAAAAAGTTAAAAACTTTCCAACTCCTAAGAATATCAAACAGCTTCAAAGATATTTAGGATTAGCTGGTTATTACAGAAGGTTTATTAAAAGTTTTTCTCATATTGCACATCCGTTAAACTCATTGTTACAAAAAGATAAAAAATTTGAGTGGAAACAAGCTCAACAAAACGCTTTTGAAATTCTTAGAGAAAAGACTGATATCAAAGACTATTTTAAGATACCCAGACATGACAAAACATTTTATACTCATGACAGATGCGAGTGGTTATGCTATCGGAGCAGTTCTGGGACAACAAGAAAATGGTGAAAAGGATCATATGATAGTTTATGCAAGCAGATCGTTAAAACCGCATGAAAAGAAATATGCAACTATTGAGAAAGAAGCTCTTGCAGTAGTATTTGGAGTTGACACTTTCAGGCAATATTTATATGGAAGAGAAATAATTTTATATATGGATCACAGCCCCTTACAGTGGTTAATGAAACATTGAGATTGAGCCAGCAAGTTAATACGTTGGGCACTAAAATTACAGGAATATAATATTCAAATTCGTTAAAGAACTGGCAAAGCAAATGCAAATGCGGATACTTTATCTCGGATGGAAAATGAAGGAGAAAAAGTTGTAGAAGAATCAGTTTCAGATACGGTAATAGCAGCTGTAAGAAATATTGCAAATTTTGATGTATTTCAAAGGGATCAATAAAATGACAAAAATATCAAAAAATTAATTAAGGAAGCAAAAAATATTGAAAGTACAAGACAATTAAAGCAATTAATGGACGAAGGCAAAAAGTATTTTGTGTTTAAAGGTATATTGAAATATTTTGATGGAAAAAATGAATTATTGGTAATCCCAAAAAATCACCAACAAACTCTAATGCTTCATTATCACGACGGAGCGTTAGGACGACATTTGTCGGCGAGGAAAACACTGTCTAGATTGAAACCAAAGTATTTTGGGAAACAATGGAACAGGGTGTTAAAGAATGGTGTAGAACCTGGGAAAAAGCGGGGTTATAAATTAAACATAATCAAGAGAAATATAAATCAGCGTATGATAAAAAAGCCAAGGATCACGATTTCAAAATTGGAGAAGTCCGATTAACTCAATCAACCTTGGTATAACTGTGAGATATCATTGCATGCTTTGTATATTTATTTATTTATTTTATTTACTTTATTATCTTGACATTCATACCTTTGAGATCTTTTACTGATTTAACATTCTATCTTTGGTTGTGTGTGGGTGTGTGCATGTAACGAATGAGAGCGAGTAATACCTGATACATTTTTTTAAAATCATTTTAAAATCATAAAAATAAAATAAAAATAAAATAATAAAATATAAATAAATCATTAATTTTTTTTTAAAAAAAAGAAAAAATTTTTTATTATGGCATCAAGAAACGTTTTTTGTAAGTATTTTTTCTCCTTCCATTAGTAACCTGTATGGCTGAAGTGGAAGTTGAGAGTATATTTTTATTTTTTTAATTAATATTATAGGCAAAATAACCAAAATAATCAATAATGATCGGTTGGAGCGAATCAACAGAGAACAATGGATTCAATTGGAACCCGGAATTGCGCGGCACAATTCAGTTTATAGGGAACTTTTAAGAACGGTGGGAAGAAAAATAACGGACGAGACGAAAATTTATAGAGATAATTTATTATTCCCGAACCGTGTTCGTGTATCCGACTGGGAAATCGAAATGTATCTCCGAACAATTTTCCATGTCGAACCAATCGATCAAAGGGTGGAGATTTCAAAATATCACAACAATTTTTTGGCGGACCAAGGACTAAGCTCTCGGACTACAGAAGAAAATCTAAATGTGCTCAAAAAGCAATCCAGCTGGCAAATCAGTGATCAACATTTGGAATATTTTACCAGAGCTTATAATGTGCCAGCTGTGGTGGCCATCGAGTTTAAAAAAAATCCGGGGAATCCTCAATATAACCCCAAAACTAAAATCCACACAAAAAAATAGAGGGAATGCAATATGATCCCACCCCGGAAGATTTTAGCCAAAGAAGAAGTTTTATTAGGAAACCGATGAAAACTGAAGAAATAAGGGAGCATTTATTATTTATGGATGCCGAATTTTCGGGACCACTAATTGACAAAGGACGAGGATTGGTGTCAATATCTATCCTAAATCAAGCTGGAGAGATTGTCATGAATGAGTTTACGACTCCCAAGCATTGTATGAAGATTTCGGGAGAAAACTTTCATGGCATTACGGAGAGGATGATGAGAGGGAAGAAGGACGAATACACAATAATAGAAAGGATACAAAAATTGTGTTATGGAAAGATCTTGGTGGGTCACGACCTACAAGCCGAGTTGAATATTTTAAATATCAACAAAAAAGAACTTTTTGGAATACGAGATGTAGCTGCCACTAAAACTTTTGAGAGGGCAGGATTAATCCCAAACAATGGTGGAAATTTTTATAAATTACAAACATTAGCTGAAGAAATATTGAAAAAAAACATTTAACAATTTCCACATTCCCTTATTCATAGTAGTCGAAAATATATATATTTAGTTATAAATTGTTACTTAAAAAATAAATAAAATAAATATATTTGTAAAAAAAAATTTAATTAAATAATTATTTGTAATTCTAATAATTGATAATTACGAATAAATATTTGTTGAGAAATATCTCCTTCCATAAGATGTTCAGCTTCAACATTACTGTTGTTATTATTATTACTATTATCGATAATAACATTGCAATAATTATGTAAGTTAATTTTCTGGTACAAAAGTTTGGTAATAATACTAGAAGGTAAATATTTTTATAATAGTGTATTGAAGTATATTATTAAGTAATTATTTTTACTATAATATTATAGATTTCGTATTTTTTATTGTTAAAAAAAATAATAAAATATTATTAAAAATATTATTCTCATCGGTCTTCTTCTCGTCTGTTCTCAGTGGGATCTCTATCAATCATTCAGTATCCCAAACCCTTGTGATGAAGCTTGTGAACCTCAAGAGATGTGTGAAAAACTCTACCAATATTATCTAACATCAGAAGCTGATCAGGCCGAAGTGAAACGGGCAGTTTTTCTGAGATTAGGCCAATCCTGTAACGAGCTCCGTTTCTCTGATTAGGTCGAGGGGTACAGAAAAAATCGAAATTTCTGAGATTGGGAAAATAAATGATATTTACACTTAAAAATAAGAAGAAATTACGTTTCTGACAATATATATTTTGAATTATTAAAAAAAATAATATTAATAAATTATCAGTATTATCCAATTTTGTTGACAGTGGAATTTAGTGTTTTTATTTTTAATACTTTATTAATATTTTACCATTAAATTGATATGAGATTAGTTTTTAATTTAATAATGAATAATTCACACAATAAATAGGAAATTTTTATTCGAATAAAATGGCAAAGTTCACTTTACAAATTTTCGTGTCAGTCTTTTTTTTGTAACAAAAAGAAAAATTGAAATAATTGTTTAGTTTTGAAAGAAATTCGACTGTATTGTTTATTTTAATATTAATTTTATTATTCTCATTATTGTATATTTATTAACATTATTAAGAACACCAACATGGCTTTTTAAACTTTTATTTTCATTACAATCAGAATTGTCTTTTGGACAACTCTCAGCAAAACTCTCGTCATTCGACTTCATTCTAAATTGATAATTTTTTATTAATGTTTGTTAATAAACAATTATTTTAACAAATATTTCATTATTTTCTGATTTTATTTTTAAAGTTCAATTTTGTAGTTTTAGTATTAATTTTTATTTACATATTAATTTTATTTAAAAATTATTTTATGTAAAGAAAGAACATTTAATTAATTCAAAACTTAGTTAAAACTATTTATTTTATTTAAATTTTAATATGAAGATTTGAAAAGATTTAATATTTTTAATGTTTTTATAAATCTTATGCTATACTTTAAAATATAAATTATACTCGAATAATTATTTATTGTGAACATCTAAAATATCAATTTTCCATCTGGGTGGGAGAAACACATTTCCAAATACTAAATTCAGCATACAAAATTCAACAAACCAATTTCAACATACAAAATTTAAAATATTCCTCACAAACATAAAATTATTTAAAAATAAATATAATCACATTTAATAATATTCAATTTAAAATTGATTATTTACTATTGTTATTATCTATTTTTTTTTAAAAAGGAAAAATATAATAATCTTACTTTTTTGAAAAAAAATTTTGAACAAATGGAGACTCATAAATTGAGATCTCCTTAAGTATTATTAAATATTCCATCTTAGTTGGTTGGAATTGACGCAATCGGTTTGGAATTGAAGAGTCAAAATTAGAGAACCAGCAATGTGGGGGGACTCGGGGTGCGCCGACAAAGGAGCACTACCGAGAACGAAATCCACCAGAATAATTAATTCTGGTCGTTGGGAATTTTCTTTTTGTTTCCGCAGCATTGGCAGAGTCGTAGCCGTCTCTAAATTTTTGGGTGACTCGGGGTTGAGTCTCATAATATTTTTTTTAGGAATAATTTGAGACGACTTCAAAATTGCATTTAGATTTTGAGGGATTTAGTGAGTTAATTATACAAAGAAATAAAATGTGGGGATTCGGGGTGCACCGACAAAGGTGCATCACCGTTAAAAATTTTTATATATAAAAAAATAAATTATAGGGGTAAAATATTTTTAATTAAGAATATTTATTATTATTGCTATTATTATTATTATTATTATTATTATTGCTATTAATATTAGTATTACATCAATTGTTATTACGACTATAATTGTTGTTATAATTATTATAATTGATATCTTTTAATGCTATTATTATTATTATTAAAGGGAGGATGATATTTTCCATTATGGGGAGATTTGTTGGGGTTTCAAAATATAAATTTAAATTTTTAATCAAAAAGTTTTGTAAAAAAAATTTAATTAAAAATAATTATATGTTTAAAAATCAATAATTTTCGATTTACATTATTTTAATAAAATTTGTATAAAATTTGTAAATATTTTTAGATTTGTTTTAGCAAACTAATTTTCAAGGTTAGAAATAACTAGTATATAAACAATTATTATTTTAGTATTATACACACAAAATTTCGGACAAAAAATTATACTTGCAGACCCTACTAAAGATTTTTAAAAACTTCATCATGTATTACGGTAATCCTTTTTATTTAATTTTTGTTAACCAATCTGTAAATCTATCCTGTAAAGGAGAAAGATTGAAGTTAGACTTTCAGGTATCGCTCGTTCTAAATTGATATTGATTTGTGTTGATTGAGTGTGCTTCAAATATTTTATTTAGTAATAAAGTTTCGATTTCAGTTTTGTGCTCAAGTTGTCATTTGCAAATAAAGTTTATTAAAAAGAATTGTGTTCATTCTTTATATATTATTGTTGGAAGAAACCTTTTGTTCGATTTGGAGTAAGATTAGTAGTTTAATATAAACAAAAAATATTAAAGAAGAAAATCAATATTTTGGTGGTAGAAATAACAATAATCAAAGCCCAAATTATTCGAGAAATCCGAATTTTTCAAGATCAATGAGATTTAACGACACTAGAGAATCAAATAATTATACAAGAAAACCTCAATGTTATAACTGTAACAAAATTGGTCACGTTAGCAGTCAATGTTGGTTTAAAAATAATACAAATAATAATCGAAATTCACCTATTAAAACAAGTTATAAATGTGGAAAAAGAGGTCATCTAGCCAATGTATGTAGAACAGATATGACTAGAAATCGATCTTTAACTCCTTCCCCACAGAGTGCCAAACTTAATAGTGAAGGTCAAATACAATGCGAAAAATGTAAAAAAATATGGTCATGTTGCCAGATCATGTAGATCAAATACGCAAATACCATCACCATCAATTTTGAAGAAAAAAATTAAATTCAATGATAATCAATCTGATATAAATTGTTTGTCATCTGAGGATGAAGGTTCCAATGATTCTATGAAAACAGATTTTAACGAATTAAGAACACAATTTGACAGAATGTCGACAAGACTAAATAAAACTGATTCAAGTGTACAGATGCTATCAACATCAAAAGACAAAAATAAAAATAAATCGAAACAAAATGAAAATAATAGTAAAGTTCAAAGTAAAGTTCAAAGTGTTTCTGATAAAATTGATGATGTTAAGTTAGATAAATCAAGAATATATATGAGTAGATTAATAAACGAAATGGAAATGACTAAAGATTTAAATGGTAAAATAAGTAAAAATATTAAAGAAATTATTGAATTGAATTTACCAAATGATAAAACCGAAAATTTTATAATGTTGGTAGTGAATTATTTAGATTATAATAAAACGATGAATTGTGAAATGAAAACATTTTTGAAATTTTTAAGAGAACAATTGAGAAAAATGCCTTTGACAGATAATTTTCAGATTTTTATAACTCTTAATGGACAAGAATTTACAGTAATTCAAATGGATCATTTTCAAAAAGTTAAACATTTGAAGAAAATTCTTGTACAAAAGATTGGAAATGATACATTTATTATGAATTTTAAATGTTTTGAATTAGAATTAGAAGACTATTTAGTGGATTATGGAATATTACCAAATAACATTAATACTGTTGATATTATAATGTTATAAAATAATAATAATAAAATGAATATATCTGAAAATTATATTAAAGATTTAGCATTACGATTAAAAAATGAAGTTAATGAAGAAAAGTTAAAGGATATAATTAAAGAAATAGAAGCGTTAAACATTAATGATAGTGTAATAAATAATCTTAGATCGGTATTAATATATAAATTAAAACAAGAAACGATGTTTAAAAAAGAAATACAAGAAATTTTGATAAAACTTGGACAATATAGTAGACAGAAAAATAAAGATATTCAAAGATTATTTCTAGCAATAGAAGTTCCAGGAAAAGGTACAATTAATACTGCTGAAGTTTGGACAATTAAAGTAAAAACTTTAAGACAAAAAGTCAAAGAAATGTTTAAAATTGAAGGAACATTACTTTTATTTCTTTTCGATTAAGAATTACAAGATGAAAATTATTTATACGATTATGCATTTTATGAAAAAGAAATTAATAATATAACAATTTATTATATTGAAGAATTTTACGATACTAATGATTTTAACGAATTTACTGATGATTTACAAAAAGTCGAAATAAAAAAGGAAGAAATTATGTTACAGTATCAAAGCACGTCCGTTGAAGATATAAATGTTAATTTAATAAGTAAAAGTGTGTCAAAAAGAAGTAAAAAGTTTCAAAATAAAGTAATAAAAGATGAATCTTTGAAAGATAACAAAATTTATGATAGTAAAAAATCTAAATATAATTCGAGAATGTGGTGGTTATCATTAATTATGATTTTATTCTTATGTATATCTCCAACGATGTCTTTAGTAGCGTATGATTGTTCACAAACTGAAGTGGGAAAAATATAATCATTAATGGATGTCGTGGAATGTGCTGAAGCTTATCCATTTCAAATTAAAGAAGAGAAAGAAAGACCAGATATGTTAAAACCAAAGAAGCATCAAGCTTGAAAAGCAGTACCAGTTCAAAAAAAAGAATTTGGCAACTGTGAGGAATATTTTAAATTTGGTATGTTGAAATTGGTTTGTTGAATTTTGTATGTTGAGTTTAGTATTTGGAAATGTGTTTCTCCCACCCAGATGGAAAATTGATATTTTAGATGTTCACGATAGATAATTATTCGAGTGTAATTTACATTTTAAAGCACAGCATAAGATATTTAAAAACATTAAAAATATTAAATCGTTTCAAATTTTCATATTAAAATTTAAATAAAATAAATAGTTTTAACTAAGTTTTGAATTAAATAAATGTTCTTTCTTTCCATAAAATAATTTTTAAATAAAATTAATATGTAAATAAAATTAAAACTTGAAAGCCAATTAAAAACGTTTATTAATTTCGACGGTTTAACCGTCATCGTCAGAACAAATGATTTTTCAAACGAAATTTACTTATATAGTGCAGTTAATGATTATGCAATCAATAATTAATACTAAAATTACAAAATTTGAACTTTAAAAATAAAATCTGAAAATAATGAAAAATTTGTTCGAATAATTGTTTATTAACAAACATTAACTAAAATTTATCAATTTAGAACGATGTCGAATTACGAGAGTTTTGCTGAGAGTTGTTCAAAAGACAATTCTGATTGTATTGAAAATAAAAGTTCGAAAACCCATGTTGGTGTTCTTAATGCACATTAAGATGAAAATCGATCGCGAAAAAGTTGAAACAGGGTTTGGCAGAAGCTTGTGTGGAGTTACTTGAGTAGGGGAAAAATGAGAGTTCTGGACCACCCCCCCCGGGGGGGTCGTAACTAGTTACCGTGGTTGCCATGGCAACGGTCGCGATCACCTTGGCAACGCTTCTGATTGGTCGACGGTTCCCTAGCAACGGTCGCGATCACCATAACAACGGTCGCGATTACCATAGCAACGGTCGCGATCACCTTAGAAACGCTTCTGATTGGTCCACGGTTCCCTAGCAACGGTCGCGATCACCTTAGCAACGGTCGCGATCACCTTAGCAACGGCCCCGATCACCTTAGCAACGG
>MQRK01248070.1:0-27328 GCA_001938485.1 Girardia tigrina
TTTTTTTGGTTTGAATTAATTATAAAATATATTATTGTATTAATATATTTTTTATTAATACAATATATCCTTTTTTTATGCGATTTTTGGTTCCTGAAAGTCATCGCGTAAAAAGAGATACAATGTACATTAAAATAAACCATATGTTGGTAAATCATATATTAAAGCAAACGTACACACGTGAGTTAAAAATGAATAAATTATTTAATTTGACGAATAAAATCTTAATAAGAATTAAAGTGAAAAATTTTTTATAGTGATATCGCGTAAAAGTGAAAAAAAATCGCCTTAAAAAAGAATTTGTGCCGCAATATCAAATTGCGTAAAAGTGAATTCCCGTAAAAAAAGATAAGATGTACTTGAAAAATAAAATTTGATGTTAATTTAATTATTATAAAGATTTGAATTCGAATAATTATTATATTTGTATTAATATTATTTTAAATTCTTATCAACCCTCCTCTCAAGACAATCGTCATTTATGAAGGACAATTTCTGATTATGTTGTTTTTTATATATTTATATGTCTCTATCCATAATAATTTATTCCTCTTCAGTTCACACAGTTGTTCTAAAGTCTTCGACTTTGTTTTGTAATCTTTAATGAATCTACTATAATAGTTACAAATCTCTAGAAAGCTTTTAAAATATTTTATATATTTAGGTTTTTCAAAACACTTAATAGCTTCCATTTTTGAAAGGTCTGTGTAAAAATAACAAATGAACAACTAAACAGCTAAAGGGTTGACTTGTTATTTTCACTGTTAGATTAATTCGTAAGGATGTTAACTAAGCTTACCAAAACAGGAATCTGACGCATTTGAATCCCGCGCGTAGATTTTGCGACCAAAGGAAAGAGTAACGCGTTACTCTCTCTCTCGGGCCCCGAATTTTAAAGTTAATTTTATAGTATACGACTCGATCATTTCTAACGTAATGTTTTAACCCTTGCGTTAACTTAATCAGCCGTATCGCATATTATTATTTTATTTGTCATCTTATTTTGCGTTTTACTTCGGTTACTTCATTTTGTAATTAACCTAATTAAATGTACTAACAAATTCAAATTGCTTTAGTAATTTTTTTATTTTTAATAATTTTGCGAGAATACCCTCGGGTAGAAGAACCCTTAAAATCATCAAAAATATTCTTGAAGGCTAGTTCTGGTCCGTGACTCATCGTAGCCAGAATAAGTCTCCGGCTTTGAAGTATAAGAGTGACAGCAAAACTCAAGTCTTCATACCGGAGAGCAGATTTGAAATCAAACTGATATCTTTCTTGACCGCTTACGCAGAATAGGAATAGATAACGAATAAACAGCTCATGTATTTATTTCAATAATAATTTCTAGATGTTTCAATAAATTGAATTGCAACAAGCTAAATTGACCATCGAGTGACTCCAACAAGAAAGTAGATTGTTAAAAAAGAGCAGAGCCGCAGATCGCAGGGAGGTGCTGAGTTTACGCGACAACGTAGAGCGTTTGTCCGCGAGTTTAAGAATAGTAAAAGAGGCCTCCATCGAACCCGAGAAATACGCCCGTGTGGTAAAGCGAGGCGTTGTGATGGAAAATCGAATCCACAAGCTGGAGCGGCTCTATTTCGAGCAATTACAGTTGCAGATGAGACAAAAGCTGAGAGCCGAGGAGGGAAAGGAGTCGCGCACCTTAGGAATGCAGTGGTCGATTGCCAACTACAGGGGTGATGATTATATAAAACGGCGACAGCGGCAGAGGATCCACAAGAGCATTAATAATGTAGTGAAGTGTTTTAATAAATAAATATTTACTCTGATTAATATGAGTTGTTGATTCGTTGTTTTAAAATATAGCCAGCACAGAATAGTTAAAATTATCTAGCATCTCTTTCTTCATCATATCACTACGTCTTAATATCAAAATCACACACATAAACCGAGGATTTGCGTTAGGTATTCGAGTCTACACTTTTGAAATCGTAATGAATAAAATCATGAGAAACGGATTGTTTTCGTAATCTTTCATACCTGCTAGGGGGCATATTACATGAATATAGAACACACAATAGCACGTCCTGGGGTCAACACATTAACACGAATTATCTTCAATCATAAAATCACATCAACCCATTAGAGCTAATCTGGCCTATCTGGTCTTAAACCTGTGTAGGTCTGAAACCTGGAAGGTTTTCATCACCTATCACTGCGTGCAGATGATATGGGGGTTGAGAGGCATGTTGTGATCTTAAGTTTAAGGGGTTAAGTACTAAAATACACACGCAGAGGTTACATTATTATAACAGTATCTTATGGTTGGTTACCGATAACCTGGGGCCTCAAAGGTAAATAACTCAGTTCCCAAAATATGTTCACAAGTTTTTTGAAAACCACAGAACCACAGCACATCAGAAGAGACAAATACATAAATCAAGATTGAGGCAGAATGCTTTGTGTGTGTTAATTATTATAAAGGACATCCTTTTGGTCTTCCCTAATTATATACATTTCATTCCTTCTGTTGAGGACACAGATGTGACGATAAAATCCTTTCATTTTCGAAAAATATATAATCTCTTCCAAATCTAGAATAATTTATTACTTTTTTCAGATTGGCTTCTAAACAATTGAATAATTTAAAAAAAATATTGAGCCTTTTTATTCTTAGGAATCTTGATTTTTATCGATTTAAATAAGAAGATTCTTTTAACAATAATATATGGATTGCAATTTCAAAATATAAAAGTCATACATTCAAAGGTTTTCCATACAACAAATATCGTCTTAAGATTAAAATTCGTTTATTAGATTATCATTAATTATTGCCTCTTGGATCCTCCATACATGATACCCAAGTTGAAACTGATGACGAACTGCTTTTAACTTTTAATGACAATTTTATTAATTGAATCACTTTACATATATCTAAATAGTACAAATAGAAAGTAAATCAATTCAAATAAACTAAATGCCAAATAGAATGATAAAGATATCGCAATGGAACATGAAATCCTTGAGTCTCAGAATTTTTCTCTTTCATAGTAAAACTCACAAACTGATGTACAAGAACAACAGATGTCACACTGGTTAACCTTCTTTGACAAGAAATGAAATCTTTTAACAATCCAGCTGAGTTTCCTATGAAACACAAAGTCGAATAGTTTCTTTTCATTGCTTTCTACTGACAGGAAATTCGAATCAATTACCTTGGTCCAGCAACTGGAAATATAATGCGCTTATGATTGAGAAGAGACTTGGAATCCAATTTGACTTTTATTTAATCTCTAACAACATCCAATCACATATAATAAAGATATGACCGGAACTGGTCTTATTTTATAATTGAATTAATTACCTTTTTTTAATTAACTTTTTTTAATTGTAGTTCCCTTTTATAAAGTGTTGGGAATGGTTATTCCAAATTTAAAGTTGAAAGGTTGTTGACAAAAGTTGAAGAGACAAAAAGATTTTGAGCCTAAATTATTGTTGCAATGAATATTTTCGAATAGTGTATATTTTATTTCGTGTTTGGTATGTAGTTTTAGGATTGTGTTTCTCCAACCAAGATGGAAGATTGGTATTTTGAATGATTTGAACCGTCGGATTTTTCGGAAAATTTTGAAATGTAACTAGTAAATCAAAAAAAATATCCATTCTTTATGCTGGCAGAACTCTATTTGACTAAGAGAATTTTGTTGTTATCTTTTGTAGAAGGGAAAATTACTATTATATTTATTAATATTTTTAATATTTATTAAACTTCTTTATTACTTTTATCTTTATTTTTTTGCGTAATATAAACTACCGTATTTTCCGGTAGATAACGCGCGGGTTATCTATACGAAAATGTTAAATTTTGTCAAAATATGAACATACGAGTTTTACATTAGAAAGCAACATGAGTCGTAAAAAATCGGATAACAAAATTATGGTTAAAAATAATCTCATTATTTAATAAATATAAAAAATTTGCTAAATATTAAAACAACGAAACATCATTATAAAAAATACTGACTTACCTTTCAATGACCTTACGATGCGTTTCCACTCCAAGAATGACAGAAATCTTTCACAATCTAAGTTATTAATAAGGAAATATTTTTTTGAAAATTATATCACTGTAACCAACACTTTCAGGAAGATTTGAATCATGTACTGGTGATAATGATGTATGCCTCTTAGGTATACCTCCATGCCTGCAATGCGCGTTATACAATAGGTGCGCGTTATCTACCGGGAATTACGGTTCTTAGAATTTATAAATAGATCCTTTTCAATTAATATTGTTAAGGAACTCCGATGGAACCGTTTTGTCCCAATTCTGAGACCTTAAAAAGCTTTTTTTGATCAAATTTTCACATTATCATTTGTTTTCATTAAAAAGTGTGCAAAGGTTAAACAGAATAAAAAGTAAAAAGCCTTGAAAAATAGGTTTATAAATTCATTGGATACATATATACCCATATACCTAGAAAGTAAGCTAATAAAAAGAATGGAAAAAACAAATTTTATCCATAAATATTAAAAAATATTGTTATCAAAATATTTAAAATCTATTTGAAAGTGATTTAAACTATTTTAATAGTATATTATAAAGTAAAGATTTATTTAATCATAACTACTATATTTAAAATTTTATATTATTTTAGTAAAGAATTGTAATTTAAATTTTTCTAATAATTACAGGTTTAAAAAAAGAATTTATAAATTTATCAATTTAGAACGATGTTTAACTACGAAATTTTTATGGAGTCTGGAGGCATTTCGAGTTGCGATGTAAAGTATAAGAAATCATATTATTGTTCTTTATAATAGAGATCAATGAGATTTTGGATATTTTATTAAGCAACTTTCTGACAGTTTGATCACTTTTATTTCACTTTTACATAAGATTTAAATTATTATTTTATATTCATAAACTTTGATATGATAATAGTAATAATGATAATTATAATTAATATAATTATTAATAATAATATTGTGAGGAATATTTGGAATTTTGAAGTTTTGTGTTTGAATGTTATATGTCTTTCTTACTCAAATTACTCATTAATATTTCAATTCTTAATATCTGGGACTAATTTTATTTATTTTTAATTTATTGTGATTGTAAATTTTAAATGATTTTATTAACTTTATTTGTAAATTATTAAATCAAATTAATATTTATAAATCATCATTAGTAATTTTAATTTTAAACAATATAATTTGTAGTAAATATTTTTAAAAGAATATGTAGGTTCAAGTTCGTACATTTTTCGGGATGGAGATTATTAAACTTAGATCGATGAATATGAGTGAAAACTCTATTACCGGATACTTATTGTTTTGAACCCGCTTGTTTTCACCCCAGTTTTAGTTTAATTTAATTATTTTATTTTATTTTTGATGGATGTGAATCAATTTGTTAACATTTCATTTTATGAATATTTTTAATTTAGACGGTTTCGACCCCTTTTTTAAGATTAAATTTTTTGAATATTTTAGTTTTTGATGATTTTTAACCCATTTCTTTTAGTTTAATTCAATTATTTTGTTATTTTGGACGGTTTTGACTCAATTTTTAGTTTAATTTAATTAACTTGTTATTTTAGATCGTCTTTTATTTTTTTAATTTTAATTATATAAATTATATAATTAAAATCAAGTGACCAAGTGATCCAGCGCTCCAGAAATGCCTTTAACCCAGTCTCGTTTCACTCGATTAAACGCGAATCTATTGAATTGCCCGAATCGTATATTTTAAAATAGTACTGTTTTTTATACTATTCAATGAAATTTCAGTAAATAATAATTTTCTGGTTTATATAAAAATAAATTGCGAAAAATGTTACGTTTATAAAGTATTCATTTGAAAAAGAAACTTCAATATCAAATGAACAATAGGAATAAATATAAAAATAATAAAATTTAACCAAACACTGGGATCAAACTATTAAAAGTAACAGTATTTGTAAAATCAAATTGAAAAAAAATGGGGTAAAAACCGTATAAAATAAAAAAGTAATTAAAATAAACTAAAAAGATAGTTCAAAACCCTCAAAAATAAAAAATATTTATAAAATTTAATCTTAAAAAATGGGGTCGAAAATGTCTAAATTAAAAATATTCATAAAATTAAATTTTTAAAAAGTGGTTCAGATCCATCAAAAATAAAATAAAACAATTAAATTACACTAAAACTGGGATCAAAACAGTCTGGATCAAAAACAAGCGAGGTCAAAACAAAGTTGGATCAAAAAAAGCGTGGTCAAAACGGCGGGGTCAACAGAAACTGCTTCCCTATAACGGATTGCCATAAAGCTGATCAATATTGTGTAAGAATAATGTTTAAATATTACTTTAAATATTTTTTAGAAAATTACAACTTTATTGATTCTTAATTAAATAATTTTATTATTTTATTTTTTCTTGTGTAATTTTAAAAATTTTAACGACATATTATACGTGAAAACGATTCATTGTTATATTCTTTTAATTCTTTTCTTAGAATATTTAAAATTACGACTGAGTAAAATTGAATTAATTAAATATACTGAGCCAAGAAGTTGATAAAAAAACTTATCAATTTGTTTAACAGCAGTTGGATATCGATTAAAACAATCAGCAGATTTATAAATATTTAATAATTTTTTTGTTTGAATAAAACGTGAAATTTTACTCATAAAACTTAATGTATCTGTTTAAGTAAATTTGAAATTTTAAAGTTCAAAAGAAAAGTATAGTGTAAATCTAATTAAAAGTATATTCAAATTTATTTATATTTAAATTATTATATTATTTTAAAAAATAATTCTCTTTCAGTTTGATCCATAAAATATACACATCAAAGAATAAAAGTATAAATTTCAAAATATATAATTACTTGATTATCAGGATTAAAATCTAACTTGATTAAAATTTATCTACATCCTTCTTAAATGTTTAGAATTGATAAAGAATTTTAAAATTAGATCTATTGTGATATCCTTAAAATTATATTTTAAATAATTGTTACTTGATGAACTTATAGGAACTCTTTTATAATATTTGATTCCAGTATATAAATAATTCGACATTTAATACTCAAGCCTTAATTGTGCTACCTGAAATAAATATTTAAAATGTACCATTTATTTTTAATAAATAATGGTTTATGTCAAGTGACTGGTTAGCTTTGTAAATGGTCTTCATTTTAGTTAAAAGCTTTGGCACAATTATTATAAAAAATATTATTATCATTAAAATTAGAGATTGTCATCATTCTAATAAATGTAATTTCTCTATTTTATTTAATAATGATTATTCGAAAAAATCCTCATTTATTTTTTATTTAATTCACTAAAGTATAAAAATAAAATTTATAAAATTCACTAAGTAAAAATATTTTGAAAATACAATTACATTATAAAAAACCTTTTTTGACAAATATTTCATTAAATTATAAAAACTAAAATTAATTGTAGAATTATTCAAAATGTCTTTAATTAATACGTTAAATATGTTCATTTAAATTTTTGAAAAAAAATATTACTTATATTTTTATTTTATCCAAACTTATTATTTTTTAAATTTAAATTTTATCGAATTATTAGATTTTCATTAATTTTATGTCATTAATTATGAGACGTAATCTTAATTCAAATTTAATTTTAAAATTAAATAAGCTAATTAATTATCATTTTAACACGTTTTAATTAAAAAATTTTAAAATAAATATCAGACTTGAGTTTATCAAAACCAACTGATACATGTTTGTACAATTTTAGAGATTATTTTTCTGATCCTAATTATAATAGTAACATTATTACAAGTTTGGTACATAGAATCTTTGGATTAACATCAACTTTTGAGTTATTTGATATTGAACTTAATAAACATCAAAACAGACTTTCAAATCTTTTACAATAATTTTACAAAATAGGATTTTTATATCCAATAAAAAAATAGAGAATTAAATAAAAAAATAATGTTTTTCCATATGATAAATAGAATAATGCAAAATATAACGATTTACATTATACATTCAACAAATTTTATAATTATTAACAAAATCAAATTAATTTAAATGACTTGTTTACTTAGACGACCTCTTAAACGTCCGCATGAATTCGAAGAAATGGAACCATCAAAAAGAATGTGCACTTTTTCTTATTCAATGGAACAACGACCTCTTAAACGTCCGCATGAATTCGAAGAAATGAAACCATCAAAAAGAATGTGCACGTTTTCTTATTCAATGGAACAACATTTACTCAAAATCAGTCAGTATTATTCATCTAAAACGAGACCAAATCAACCTCCTATCTCAACACTTCCTCCAATTCAAGAGAGCATTGTTGAGCAACCAATAAATGATAAAAGATTTAATTTGACTAAAACGACTAACATAGAAGATCAACAAGTATTACCTCAACCTCCTCTTCCAATATCATCATCAAAAAGTCAATGTTCAACTGATCAATCGAATGATGAACCAATATTTACTTTGACAGAAACTACGACAATTTGTAGTGACATGTTAGCTAAAATGGAGAAAGAATTGAGGAAAGAATTCGCTGTTTATTTGAGCGAAAAATTGTCAGAACAATACAACAGTTTCATAGATTTTAACAAAGACTGGTTGTACCCTTCAGTGTCGTCGAATAATGATAATAAGTGGTATGTTGGATGAATCTGTTTAGTACAGTTTCAAAAAACTTAATAGTAGAATCATTGTATTTTTTTCAAAATTTATAAAATAAATTTTAATTATTTTTAAATTTTTTGGAAAGATTTTGCAAATTTTTCATTTGTTTTGTCAAAAGCAAGTAATTTTTTAAAATTGGTTTTAAAGTTTATTTTTAAAGTAAATTTTATCAAACAAATTATCGACTTTGTTAGAATATTTTATTTATTGTTATGTGTGAGGAATATTTGAATGTTTGATGTTTTGTGTTTGAATGTTGTATGTTGATTTGGAAATGTATCTCTCCTACCCAGATGGATGATTGATATTTTAATTCTTATTATTTAAAAATATGTTGTTTAAATTTATTTTTAATTTCAAATAATTTTACAATTTTAAATAAGTTAATGAGTTTTACAATTTTTAATAAATAAATCAAATTAATATTTTTTAAATAATTAATAATCATTTTAATTTCTATCCAATAAGTTTTGAGTGAATATTTTATTAAAATATTTATTTCTCCATTTGCTAAAAAATAATAAGAATTAATTCATTAATTAATTTAGTTTAGAATGCAAACGTACGAAAGCTTTGACAAAGATTGTCTTAAGGATAATCAAAATTGTTGTGTAAATAAAAATATGAAAAGTCAAATTGGTGTTCTTAATATTATGCATTGAAGAATATTTCAAATAAGAATGAAAAATTATACTTCAAAAAATGTTATTTTCTAGAAAAATATATTTTTATCACAAATCAAAATTTAAGAGGAAACATTATATTTATATTAACAAAACTCAAATCACAAAAAAATATTTATTTAAATAAGGATAACTTTTTACTATTAAGTCATTGTTCGATGTTGTAAGAACTTCTACCGAATTACCAGAATTGAGATCATTTATTTTTTCAAAATTTATTTAATAAAATATTTTTTTCAGAAATTGAGTTTAAATACACATATTTAAATAAAATTATATCTTTTTATTTTTGAAAAATAAAATGAAAATCTAAAAGAATAAAATTAATTATAATATAAATGCTCATATTTAATTGTAAAATTTTAAAAATATTTTTACCTTTATATTTCTCACCAAGTTTTTAAAGTCTTATAATTTTTTTTACTATTTAAAAATTTTTGCTATTTTTAGAAATTTATTTTTTTTAATTTTACACTTTCTTTGATTTTAAATTTAGATTTTCTAAAATTTCTATTTTTACTGTCTGTTTAATTTCTACTTTTTTCAAACATTTTCTGCCTGGTTACTGATCTTGTAACAGTTATCATTAATTATTATTAAAATTAATTTTATACATCGCAAGTTTTAAGCTCTCACAACTTCGATTTTTAAGTGTTTGACTTTTTTGAACTCAATTTTTTTATATTAGTTAGAATATCCAGTAGAAGAGTTATTGGTTAAATTATTTAATTATTTAATTTATAAATTTAGTTAGATCTATTTTAATTATTTTAAAGTAAAATTTAATTCTTATGAATTATAAATACTGTAGTGACCCAGTCAATTATTATATATAAAATTATATAAATAAAAACAATCGATAAAAACAATCATTAATATTACTGTTTACAATTATACTATATTGTCTGCGGGGCGTTTTCCTGTAAAATCAGTTCGTAAAGGAGTTTTCAGCAAATCAATTTATCAATATTCTCCCTGAAAGTGCTCCTCTTCATGTGATCTATTTTCCTCAAAATCTCATTGTGCAACCAAATGATTCTCTGACGTTTCCATCGACATTGTTACAACAGAAGATTGTTCCTTTGAAACCTTAGAACAATAAACACTAAACGAAATCGAGATTTATCTGTGCCGTTCTCTCTCTCGTATGTGATTTTTTTGTTATATAAGTTTATTTATATTGGGTAAAAATAAAAGTTCTATACATATTTATCTTTATTTTTTTGTTACGTTAAAGGAGTTCACTGAAACACGTTTTCAGTTAGCTCCTTTACAAATACTATTTATTTTTCGTTAGATTTAATTTTTTCACCCACTTATTAATTAGTAAACCTTAGCGGGTAAGTTTCTTTAAAGAAAATTTGTACAAATTTATTCAATTTCAGAGGCATTAAATATATGTTATAAAGTAAAAAACGTTTTATCTACTGTATTGATGAATGTACATCACTAGGTAATACATTGTAAAAGAGTCATGTATATCTTCAAATTGCAAAAAATATTTTGAAAATAACTTAGTTTCATTATATTCGAGGATTTTTTTATAATAAATGCGATATTCTTTAAAAATACCCCTAACAAATAACTGACTTTAAAATATTTGAGGGTTTGAAATGTCATTTTATTATTTTTATGTAAAGTATTTTAATATACGTTAATCATAAAAATATTTTTTTATGAATTTTCTTTTTCGAAAATAATCTAAATTAATATTACTTTTATTTGAAATTTGAGAGCTCGGTGTGTCAAAATTCGAAAAATCGAAGTATAATTTTCATTGAATGTCACATATCAAAAAGGTAGTGACTAAAAAATAAAAATATTAATATTGTTAAGTAATTTATTCTTTCAATGCTTTATTCATCAACAAAACAGTGTTGTGTTTCAAATTAATTAATATATATATATAATGATTAACTCAAATTACAATTGATGAAAAAAATTTAAAATAAATTAATTAAAAAACACGTCATTAGATGATTCCCAGAACCTCTGGCTGTTAGAAGAGACAAATATTTGAATAATATTTTTTTTATTTTTACGGACGCGTATCACAGGGTCGACGCGTCATGCGTAGCGTATCAGTAGTTTATATTAGATTCATCTATTAAGTAAAAGCTTTCAGTGAATTGCGAAATGCTTTCCAAGAAACTTTGACTTCACCTTATAATTTCTTCTCACTAAAAACACTATCACGATTCCTCTGTCGCTTCTCATCACAAAAGTTGTATAACAAAAACGAAATAAGAACAAGAAAACATTAAAAATTCATCGTTTAAAAACAAAATAAAATATTAATAAATTTGATTTTTATTTTTTTCGTATTTACTGCTTAATATTGTTCGTATTTTATCAAAAAATTATTATTTGTAAAAAAAGCAAATGTTTTCTACATTAGAAAATGTCTAATTAATATGTTATTCTAAAGATCCTAATTCCGCCACAGGAAATATAAAGATAAATTTTCTATGTTAATTGTAACAAATAAACATATTTTATCATATTTATCATTGAAAAAATGGTAATTTTAAAAAATAATTTTTGCATTCTTTTTCAAACTGATGTTCGAAATAAAACACAAACTTCTGCTTTTATAATGAAAATAACTTTTTTTCTGTTGTTCATTTTTTTCTGGATCGCATTGGTTAACCATATGTTAAAATCTTTCTTTTAATAACAGAAGAAAACTTTGCATCCGGCTTTCAGTGGCGGAACATTGCTTGACAGTCTTTCAAAAACAAATTCAAGTTATAAAATGTCATATTAATTAATCAATTTTAGGTCTGATAAACAGACATACATAAAAGATAATATTTTATTTTAATAATATAATCACATAAATAAGGCATTTATTTATAATTAACTAAAATAATCTGGTTTTATGAAAATTATTTTGTTATTTGAAAGTTAATTGGTGAACGAAAAAAAACAGTTTGATCTGGAAATGGCAATGAAAAATACAAAAAAACAAATTAAAGTTTGAATAGGAAATAAATATTAGAAGTTATTACCGTACTTAACGAAAACCATCAATGTCTTTTCAAGCTCCACTTGAAGAAAAGCGAAATCATTATGAGAAATTTATAATTATATTTACAAATAAATATTAAAGGAATAACTTTTTAAAAATATTAATTATTAATAAAATTCAACGAAAAAAAAATAGTTGATTATAAGGATCCCAACATTAAAGTTAAGAACTGTTAGTTACGTCAATATTAGTAGTCATAAACAGCATAATTAAAACTTTTTATTATACACAAATTAAAAGAATTTTCCGCTTCTTTGATTTAACTAATAATCATTTTGCCAATTTCTATTATTTAAATAATCTTTAATTTATCCAAAAAATTCTAATAATTCTTAAATAAAAATATCTATTTCTATCATTATTTTAAATTATTCAGTTTTAAACTAAAAAATACAATTCCTTGAGATATTATATTTAATTGTAAATATTTAATTTTAATAATATTTAACTTCAAATATCTAACTCAAAACCGTCACCACTAATACCTAATTTTAAAACATCCAATACTATATTTATAAGCCTCCCCCGACTGAACAGATAACTGTGTGTTGTAGAGACTATAGTACCAGCATTAGCGTACAGTGTAGTGAGTCATAGACTCTGTATCGATTTGAAACCAGAAATAGACAATACAGAGCCTACTGACTTTCTCACACTGCTTTAGATGCAAGAATGCAAGCTTTTAGTGCACGGGCACGCTTCGGTTTCCCAGTCAGAAAGGACCAGTAATGATCCCTCGTACCGTGATTCTGTAGAGCTTTGGTTGTCTAAACACGTTCGTTCAATAACTAAAGTGACACTGAAATATGCCCACATCATTTGTACTACTTAACCGAAAGTGGAGAACCACCCTTGGAATCACTCCTGGGTCCGTCTCCGCGGTACGGTCAAGAGGCACTAACACATCATGCATCGCGATCTGGTTCAAAGATTTTGTACATCTTTCATCTACGTTATTTTGTGAATCACTAGTACCACTGGTACTGCCTTGGGTTCGGTGATCGATCAATAAATGTCGCTTTATATTTAATTAATATATTTAATTTTTGTATATGTAATTTACAACTTTTTATTTAATATTTCATATATTTAATTTTCAATTTTAATATTTAATTCAAATTATTTATAAAATTGTTATTTTAAATCTTTTTAAATTAAATTATTTACTTCTTAATCAGGAAAATGAAAATTGACTTACTCCTTTTAAGGTTAAATAGCAACCTTTTCATGGATTGGTTGAAACGGTTGAAAAATAAAAAGTCAGAGGAAATCAAGTCGAGTATGTAGAGAGGGAGGGTTTGTTAGAGTCAAATAATGCCACAACCATGATTTTCTGTGATAAATAAGCTAGTTGTGTAAAGTGGAGGATTGCCGTGCACGTATTACAAATAATATATTTACTTTTACGTGGTGGTTTCCATGTTTGTTGGGCAGATCTTTTTTGCGTCATGTTGACAATCGCATTTTTCTTGAACAGGTTTTATGGGATAGTTCCCACTCTTTGGTGTCCTTTTTGACTAATGGGGGTATTCAGAGTATTATTTCATCTATGGTGATGATATTGTATTGGGTTGGCCAAAAAGTCATTGCGTTTTTTACTAAAATATTTATTATCAAAAAATAACATGGATGCACAAATATTTTTACACGATATACTGTCCATTATTTTCAATCACTTTCTTCCATCTTTCCGGTAGCTTCATTATTCCTGATTCATAAAAACCTTTGCCTTTGTCAGCAAAAAAGCTGTCTAGGAACAATTTGATATCATCATCACTGGCGAATTTTTTTTCTGTTTAAGGAATTCGGTAGTGATCTAAATAAGTGAAAATCCGATGGGGCCAAGTCTGGAGAATACGGTGGGTGTGGCAAAACCTCCAAACCCAGTGATATGAGTTTCTGGCGAGTGGTCAAACTTCTATGTGGTCTTGCGTTATCATGCTGAATTACAACTCCTTTTCGATTTGCCAATTCAGGACGTTCCTGTGAATTGAATGAACCAATTTCTCCAGCTGACCACAATATCTGTCTGAATTGATAGTTTCATTCCTCGGAAGGAGTTCAAAAAACACAATTCCTTTAAAATCCCACCAGACAGACAGCAACATACTCTAAAAGTTTTTAAACTCGCTATGCAACACTCCAATTGAAGACTTTATTTTTTAGTGATTATTAGATGTTATGTAACATTAGACAATTTTCTGGTGAAACTTGCTACCTTTGCTGGAAAAAACTTGTTGTGAGTTCCGTGGTTGTTAATATTCCTTTCTTTGTGTTAATTTTTCGATCAGTTAAATGAAAATTAACTAACTCCTCATAAGAATGACATTTGAATCGTCCTTCTGTATTTGTTATCGAAAAATCATAACTTTCCTGTAATAATGATAAATGTTTATGGTAAAATAAAAGCTTAAAGTGCTGCTAGCAACAGTAGAAGTTGACATATTGATGTTGAACTGGTTCAAGGTAAACTGACATGTTTAATTGATCCATTCTTGAACAATATCATTGCTTAAAATTTAGCGAATGTCACTCTTATTTGATTGATAGTTAACACTTATGGTTTTATTTTTTCCAATGATGTTTTAGACAAACCTTGGTGCATTACCATAACTCGTAACATAATCCAAAAATATTTTAAGGCGTATGTCGCTTATTTGTATAATTATTGATATTTACTTTAACGTTCTTAGCTCAATTCATTTTTAATTGAAGAGTCACAGATCGTTAACAGTATTTACGTGGGCGATGCGACGAACCTTACTTGAGATTTCATATTTATTCATATTGTATATTTTTATTTGTGATTGTATTTTATGTAATTCAGCAGCCGGGCAGAGTCTACACCATTTTCAGTGAGCGTTACCCGGCATTGGTGAATCGCAACCGAGTTATACAACAAGGCAACGCTTCAGCACACACTACACGTTTAAATTGTGGCAAAGTGCAAGAGCTGCAGCAGATCAAAGTTTTGCCACACCCTACCTACAGCACCGACCTTGCCCCCAGCGACTACCCCCTCTTTCAGGTAATGGCACATTTTTTGATAGTGCGGCAGTTCGATTCAGTAGAAGAGGTTGAACAAGGGTACCGCGATTTATTTTCTTCCAATACGACAGAGTGGTATACCCGTGGAATCGAGCAACTGGCTGAGAGATGGTCAAAGACCATCGAAAATAAGGGTTTGTAATGTGTTCTGTTTACATTCTTTGTAATCTTGAAAATATTAGTGGAAAAACGAAAAAACTTTTGAATCACCCTAGCATGCAGCGTGTTTGTTGTATTTTCGTTTTTGTAAAACCTTTTCTTGAAATATCTACAACAATTTTCACACGACGCAATATTATAATTTTTTATTTATTTGTATTAAATATGTTTCTGCAACATCAAACAAAAAAAATTAAAGTCATAGTTATATTTATATTCAAGAAAATATTTTTTCTCTGAAAAATATAAATAAATAAATATAACTTAACTTTGAAAGATCATTTAACTTTGAAAATTTAAATTGATTAGAAATTAACTTCTTTTTTCTAAAACTAATGAAAATAATTATTAATTGAAAATTGAAACTTTTCAAAAGAAATAAAATAAACAATAATTAAATTTGCATTTCCTTTATCGGAATTAAAATCATATAATTATTTTGGAAAGAGAAATGAAAATCATTTATTTTATTAATTACTTTACATAAAAGATTTCATCTTTAAGGAAAAGAAAATTCTTGAAAATATGAAGTCTAAAAAAAAGAAAGAAAAGAAAAATTACACAAAAAATAAAAAGAATGAGCATTTATAAATTAATAAAATGATGTTTACCATAGATTATATTCGACATATGTTTAGAAAAGCTTCGCTATTGGCGACGTAGGGGTTCGACTTTTTCAATTATATTGACTGGTAAAACAATTTAAGACTTTAAACTTTTTCCATTTATAAACTTTATCATATATTTACAAGTAAATGAGCACCTTTTTTAATTTAAGTGCAAACCTGGTTTTTAAATTTACATGAAATGGGTATAAAAATTACAGCAACTTTGTTTCGATTAATGAACCCAGTAAGAAAATGGATGAGTCGAAGTAAGATTGGAAATACCGATGGCAGTGAGCATAGAGGTGGTTCACGAAACATTGTATTAATTACTTAAATTGTTAGGATTATTAACCGAAGGATCTAGAGCAGTTGTTCCCAAAGTGCGGGTGGCGTGCCCCTTATGGGGGTGCGGAAACATTTATGGGCTAAGATATTTTTTGGGAACAAATACTAGACCAAATTGTATTAAATTTTAACATAATTTCATTATAAAATAATAAAATTAAAAAAATAATAAAAAAACAAATATTAAAAAAGTTTTTACTTTATTAATAATAGGCAAAGTATTACATCATATGCAATCATTACAATTAATGGGAAGGATGGGATTGTATATTTGAACAAAGAAGGTTCATTCTTGGCTGAATTGGTAACAATGAAAGACGAAGATCTCCTTCAACTTGCAGACGGTTTCGAGATTTAGTTTTAATTGTTACCATTGAGGAAAATGCCTTCTCGCACTGGTAGGTAGAAGTAAACGGAATTAAAATTGACATGGCTAGTTCAAAAAGTTGAGGATATTAATTTTTAACAAGTATCCAAAATTCAGCTTGGGGTAATGTATCGAATTTCCTTTTTAGAGTCCCATCAGATGACAATTCTTAAAGCTTTTCCTGCTGTGATATTGAAAGATGACTTATTGTTTCATCGGACATATGTTTAGAAAAGCTCCGCGATTGGCGACGTAGGGGTTCGACTTTTCAATGCTTGATTTGTCAGAGGCGTACATGCAGATTCATGTGCATAAGGAGATGTGGCGTCACCAATCTTGTATCATTAATAACAAGAAATATGCTTTAACTAAGATGGGTTTTGGTTTAAACATTGCACCAACTATAATGACCGAAATCGTCAGGTGGATTCTGAACTCTGACACCAGGATGCGTGAAAATACAGACTCTTATATTGATGATATTTATGTAAATGAAAGTTTCATTTCTGTTAAAGAAGTAGAAAAAGTGTTCAATAACTTTGGTCTCAAATGTAAGAAACCGGAAAATCTGTCGCAAGCCAACGAAGTTCGAGTTTTAGGAATGAAAGTCTTTAAGGACCAAAATGTAGTGATTGAGAAAATCATGGTTGAGAAAAACTGATGATTCTAGGCATATTAATGTAGCAGAACTAGAAGCAGTTGTAAAGGGTTTTAACTTATGTGTGAAATGGGATTTAAGGAGCGTGATTGTAAAATCGGATAATAAGTCAGTAGTTTCGTGGGTAACCACAAAAATCTCAAATCGTGAAAAATTAAATACCAAGGCTTCATCTGAGCTTTAAATAAAACGAAGACTGTCGATGATCAAGGAGCTGTGTCATGAGAATGAGATCGAGTTGAAGATTGAGTTTGTTAATAGCAAAGATAACAAGGCGAACGAGTTGACAAGAATTCCAAAACTGAGCGTCAACGAAAACTGGACAAGACTTGCTACGGATGTTATAAAGTACAATCAACAAAAATCTTTCAGTGTAATCGATTGTGGTCCTTCTCGCTTTGCGATATGGAAATTAATTACGGCTGAAGACGTCAAGTCAATTGTCTCAGAATTCTCAAGTTTGTTCTGTGAACGCGGGTCTCCCAAGGAACTAATTTTCGATAATTATACCACATTTCATTCGGTAGAATTCAACAAGCTAATGGAAAAGTGGAACGTTCGAGCATGTATCGTGCTATCAATCGACCTAACTGCAACGGAATAATAGAAAGGAATCATAGAACATTCAAAAGAATTGCGCCCAGATCAAATATCAGCATATTGGAAGCCTTATGGTGGTATAATAACACGCCATCTGAAGGAAAAGAAGAATACAAGCTGAAGAAAAAGAATACATGCTCAGTGCTGTATAGCTATTTGCCCATAGGGTTAGATATAATTGGAAGAAGTGAAAAGGAACGGTTTTGTGGAAATCTAGATACTATGTTGAGAATCAATTAGTGTGGGTAAATCCGGAAAACAGTACACAGTGTACACAGCAATGGGCCAAGGGTGTTGTCGTGAAATGAATAGATCAAAGGAAATATCTTTTATGGATTTTGCAGTCCAAGACATATCGCAGATATTCGACCTAGACAGCCTGATTTGGTTGAAAGTTCCAAGTCATACTATATGAATATGGAGGAAACTGCATCACTGTCAGACAATCAAACACAAGAGGAACAATCATTGAACAGTAGGCTTAGTAGAGAAAGACGAAGACCGTCTTACCTAAATGATTACATTGCAAATTCAGATTCTTTTGAGGACGAATCTGGTGGATGTGTTGGATATTAGATATTTAAATTATTTGAAATATTTAATATATGCTTTCTTGATAAATATTTTGTTTAAATATTATCAATTAAAAGTGTTTTTGAAAATAAACTTTTCGCGTGTTACAAATCCATTAAAATCAATTTCATAATTTCTATCTATAGTTAATAATATAAATAACAATAAATAGTAGGGCACTACAGTGGGTCGCCCTCTTTTTCTTTTGCATCCTAGCACCGAAATTTTGACCTCATTTGGGATTTTAGTCAGTTTAAATCTTGCTGCTATCCCCAGTATATGATTTCAGATGTAGAATTTTTGAAAATAAATGCATTTACAGGTGTTACGATTCCAATTATCTCTGCAAAATTCAATTTTATTTATAGTTTCAATAAATAATTTAAACTCAATAAAATTTCTTAATGTTCTAGAACTCATTACCTCATATTGCTCAACTTTATTACTTGTCATTCCCCCATTATCTACTTCGGAAACATAAATATTTAAAAGATTATTTTCACATTGATGACTTAAAAATCTTATGGCTGAGGTAGTCCATGAAAAGTTTTTTTGCCATAGTGTCAAATTGATTGTAGGTGTAGCAGCATAAAATTTACGATTTATATATTCTTCTGCAAATTTCACTTTTGGTTATTAAAGGTAAAGCAGTATCTTTAACCAGATAAATATTATTCAAATTATTGGAATAGATGATACACCTTTCACTATTTGATTCTAGAAGCAAATAAATTTTTGCTGGACATTTAGCTTTTATAAATGCTGAACATTTTTAAAGACCTTAACACCTTCATTGGTGCTTCTTGTATACCGGGATTTTCCGAAAATAAGCGCGCCTGCTCTTATTTTAAGTTTTCTTTCCAAAAATAGGCGTATGCTGCTATTTTTGGGGACAAAAAACTGATACTTTTCTTCCAATTGAATTGATCAAAAAATTGGTCAAAAAATTATTGTAGAGGTTTCAACCTCAATGAAAACAACAACAATTATTTTTTTAATCAATTCAACTGTTACGAATTTTTAGCTGTTGAAGAGCTTATTGAAGAAAAAAATATAACTGTATCAGAAGAATCAGATAACAATGACAGATAATAATTCATGATAGCTGCGCTGAGTAAATGTATAAATTTTAATTTTTATTAATAAAGACATTCTTTTTCCTTATTTAATATACAGTTTAATTCATTTTTTATATAAAATTCAATTTCGAGGTAAAAATGGCAGTTTCCAAAAATAAGCACCTGCGTCTATTTTGCGTGACAAAGTAGAACACCTAAAAACATAAAAACTAAATACAAGTGCATGCACTTATTCACGAAAAATTCCGGTACTTCATTTAGTTCTGTTATATGCCATGATGAAATCCTCTGCTGATTTTTTAACATCAAATTGGCAGATCTAATCGTATACAAAGTTAGCTCCTCTTGTTCTTCTTTCTCTTAATCCTTCTTTCACTTGCAAAGCTTCTTCTACTTCTACACTGTCGTCTATATAATCGGGAATTTCAAAGTTACTCATTTTTACGGCAAAAAATAAGTTTTTTTCTGAATTGATAATAATTTTATGAAAATAAAATATAATATTCAACATTTAATTACAATGTTCACGGTAAAAAATAAGTTTTTCTAAAAAGATAGCATATACTAAGAAATAAATACTTTAATTAAAAAGTTATTATTTGTTAACAATTTTTTTACCGTTTTCTATAAATTTATATGTATTAAATATGATATATGAATTAAGTCTATATGTTTTCATAAAATAACGATTTTCGATAATGAATAAATTAGTCGCTGTTTTTTTAGCTAATTAGTGGTTGCAATAAAATATTAGTCGTTGAATTTATTCTATTAGTCATTAATCTAGGTTATTAGTTACTGATTTATTTTATTAAATACAGATATACTTTTTTTGTCGTATCTTTTATTTTTGTGTGGTATCTTTTAGTTTTTTTGTCGCCTCTTATTATCGGTAACCTTTTTTATTTTAATATATATTAATATTATATAATTATATATGTATATCAATGTAGTTTCTTTCCAACTTGCTGGAAAGTGCCGCTTAAAGTAAAGTCTTCCAGCAAGGACAGGGGGAAACTTTATTATTACATGGAAAAATATAAATGTAGTGGGTATCACAATAAGTAAAAGAAAAAAGATTAAAATTAATATAAAAGCCATTCATTCACAAAAAATCATATAAGGGTTTCAAATAACTGTCGATTTGCTTTTCGATGGATTTAATTTGAATTTTTGATTGAGGATCTTTCCATTAACAACATAGTGCGGATTTCCGGTCTTTTTACTAATCTGAGATTGATAAAAATTATTACGATGAAATTTTTGGTTTATAAATGGTATTGAGACAGATTGACTGGTATTGTACCTCTCGAAACACTTGATTCCTGCTTTTGTTTTTGAGATTAGAGGATCATCTTTACAAGATTTATAAATTGAATCAAGAAGTACCGAGCTAACAGACGGGAATTTAGAGCAACTGAAATAGCTTTTACTTTGATTTAGCGATGTGGTAGACAATTTACCGACAGAAACGGTACTGTTACCGATTCGAATATCATGATCAAGTTGAATATTTGCGATAGATAAATTTTGCTTTTGGAATTTATTATTTAAACTCCAAATAGATGAGCTTTTATGGAGAAGAGGTTGATTAGTAGATGGAAGATCAAGTAAAGATGAAAGGGATAAACTTTTGAATAAAAGTGTTGATGATGAAATTTTATTCTTTGAATAGTTAGTTCTATCTAAAAATCTTTGAGTGTTTGTTGTATCCACAATATATTGCATTCGTAAGGGAATATCTTTTTGTTCAAATTTTTCGTGATTTATGTTGTTACCGTTGGACTCTTCCTCGGTATCAGTATTATCTTCGGAAATTTTCTCTACTAAAAATTTTATAAAAATTATCAAATAATATTAACAATATATAAATATCAAATTACTATTGTTATCTTGTCTCAAAATTGTTTTTCAAATCATTTTTAAAATATTTAAAATAAGCTTATATATATTCTATGAACAAATATTTAAATGAAATTATATTCTTCAATAATAATGTAGTTCTTCCAATAATAAATTAATTAATAATTATTTATATATTTGAAAACTATTACACATATCCCCTGTCTCAAAAAATTAAAAGTTATTCTATAAAATACTTTAATGGGATTATATAAATCATCTTACATGTTTTGGAATAGTTCATGACGTTATATTAATAGCATTTGACAACAACAGTTTTACAATTCGTATTTAAATTATGAAAGGATGTTGAATCATTCAAACATGAGAAAATATGTATCAAGACTGAATATAAAGCTAACAATAAATTTATGAAGAAGAGCTTGAGGAGAGATTCCGGATTTGAAAGAACAGAAAGTACTGAAAACTTTTTAATTAACAAAAGAAGTCATGAATTAAATTATCTACCTATTTGTTTCAACGACGAATTGAGATTTGTACTAATAAACTAATGGTTAATATTTTATTTTTTCCATGTTTTCATAAACTCGCGGTGTTGTTATCTGTTCATATGGAATTTGGCGATCGATTTGAAAGTATCTTTCATTTTAGCTAGAGATTTGAAATTTCGAACACAACTGAGAATTACACGACACAACAATATTTGACCATATAAAGACAGCTAAGCCCAGTTTTTGGATCCGTTTCGATTAATGTGTGTTTTGGTTTACAAAGTTTTTTTTATTTGTTAGTAGATAATTCGTTTAACTAAATTTTATAATATTTAATTATAATTTAGAGGTTTTTTTTAAATTTAGTATTTCGAAATATTTATTTAAAAAAATAATTTTGTAAACTTTTACTGATTATCGTGAATTTAATGAAATAAAATATTTTAAAAAGATGAATATAAAAATTCAAAGAGAGTAGTTAAAAGAAATAAGTTTTAGTTTAAGTTTGAATAGAAGAAATAAGGAGAAAAAGAAAATAATAATGCAATCAGTAAACGTTAAAAACGGGGTGATATAAAAAGCTATTTATGCATGTGATTATTTTTAATTGATTAGAATAACGGAGGGTTTTAGGCAATTGTTCAAATATTAGGAATTAATGATTTTGTAGATAATAATTGTAATCTGAAACAAGATTTTAATTGACTTTTGATTAACTTATTAAAAGTTACAAAATCATAAAGCTAATTAAAATTCAATTTTGTTAATTAATTTCGACGGTACATATTCATTATAAATTACTTTAATATTCATTAACGGCACTTTTTTAGTGTGAGGAATATTTTGAATGTTTGATGTTTTGTGTTCGAATGTTGTGTGTTGATTTGGAAATGTGTCTCTCCTACCCAGATGGATGATTGATATTTTAATTCTTATTATCTGAAAATATGTAATGTTTAAATTTCATTCTAATTTAATCTAATTTAATTCTCTTAAAACTAAAAATTTTTTTAATAGTATTTATTTATGTATTGTAATTACCTACAAGTAAATTTATAGTGAGTCCCACAGGTGCGCCGCGAAAAAAAGTTTTAAGTTTATGGCGCCGACACTTGAAAACAGTTGCCCGACACTAATCTAGACTGATAAAATTGCTCTGGGACAATATGTTCCAACAGTGATGAAAGGGTTAATAAGTGAAAATGCAGCAATACCATTGATTCAAGTAAAATCGACCATAATGAATGAATTGAATGTAAGTGTGGGTTAAACTACTATGTGGGTGAAACTTCAATAAGCAATACTTAAACAAATTCAACTACTTTTTGAAATCTCTCCTCCAAGTTCCACAAGCTCAATTGAAGAACGTTTTAGTCATGCGATGAATTTTCTAAACTATGAAGAAAATTATTCTTGTTTTAAAATTTTCATTCTGGAGGAAGTTGATCTCAAAAGATTGATGAGATATCGCTGAATGAGATTATTAAAAGGATAAAATGCTTCCGTCATAGTACCAATCAAGAAATCCAGAAATATTTCTATTTGTCCAAATATGTCTCGAGAAAAGTGGGAAATGCAAAAATATTCAAGCACCTCCATATAATACAAACAGTTTCACAGGATTTTTAAATTCATTTTTTAGCTTTTTAAATAAAGTGGAGATAAAAAAACTATGTGATTATTCTAGATAACGTGACTTTTCATAGGCCTCAAGGAGTTGTGAGCTAACTGTAAAGAACGAACATATTTTATTTTTTACCATCATATTCACTGTTTTTAAACCCAATCAAAAATCTTTTCTCCAAATTGAAAATAATTGTGAGATCTTTGAGTCCCGGAAACGAAGAGCAGCTGCTTGACAAAAAAATTAAAGCTTTGAAAAGATTTCGAAGGATTTACCAAATCCATGAAGAGATTCATCCCTCATTCTTTCAATCGTGAAATAATTAACGAATGAGTTTGCATTAAAAATGATAACTATTTGCTAAACATATAGTTTTTAAATTTTTATTTGATTTTTATTCTTTTTTACGAATTTATATTAATTCTTATATTTTAAATAATATTTTTGGTATATTTTAAATTTACTTTTCTTATAATTAATTATACTTTAATTTTTTTATGATTAATTTATCTTTTTATAATTAATTTATTTTTTTAAATTAAAATTTGGTTCAAATCCCAAATTGATCCGCACGCTTCACAAATGGGACCGGAAACCCTATACATTGATTATTTAGGGCCATGAAGTAATATACATATAAATAAAATAATTATATAAAATAAATATAATAAAGTATAGAAAAAAAATAACAAGCAGATATTAAATATATCATGCCACATTATGTACGTAATTAATAAAGTATAATAACTTAAATTAATGTATCTCTTAAGTATTTTGTAATATAATAATTATTGTTTTATTTATTGCTATGTTTTTTCTGTAATCTGATTATGGAAAATATTATTTGCTCAAACATTAATTATAAATTAATTAATATAATATTTTTTTATTCTACACTGAATAATCATCTGACAAGTATAGAATATTTGAAAAGGAAAATTCCGTTATGAAAATTTGATATCCGATTTTAGAAACATTATTTTGATGTTTTTTCTAAATCATTTATTTTTTGTTTTTTTTGAAAATATAATCGTGAAATGTTCATATATTTTACGGTTCCCTTCCTTTAATTTATTTTTTAAAGTATTTAAATATGGTTAATTAAAAATAAATTTTATATTTAATTTTATATATTTATGCATAAGAAAAAATAAATATTAATATCTTTATGTAATTATTAGCATTTAGTTAAATAATTTTAAATAATGACAGATAATTAAAGCCCTAAGTAATTTTTAAAAATTGTTAATACATATATATATTTACTACGGTAATAAAAGTATGTAACAATGATAAATATATATTAATAATTTTATTAATGCGTACAGTAAAAACAAACATAGATATTAATATATAATATTGCTTTAGCGTGGTACCTCTCCAGGACCTGGTGGTGGATTGATATTTGTTTAAACACAATTTAAAACTTCTAATAAAATTTTATTAAAATTATATTTTTAAAATGATATAATAAACTAAATAATGCTATATCATGGAGAAACGTTTTATTTTTGTAAGATGAATAAAAGGCTTTTTGTATTCTATAGGAGGGTCATTTTTGGAATTCACCAGTTGCAAGGAAACGACAGAATGTGGAACATAATGACAAAGAGAAAATTGGACAAAATATGTTAAAATTGAGTGTTAATTTCCGAGGAAAAAAAATAAATTAAATTAGAGGGCCCCAAAAGTATTAATTGACTCTTATCAAATAAAATATTTTGTAAGGGTCATTAAATCTAATATTTTTTCTCTTTTGTAATATACATATTTTGTAAAACTGAAATATTTTATTATATTATTTTTTGTAATGAAAATATATTTGGTCATATTTAGGGAAGTTTATTATATTATTTTTTGTAATGAAAATATATTTGGTCATATTTAGGGAAAGTTACTATGATCAACAGCATTTTTTTTCTGTAACACATTAAAACGTAGAAAAAAACATCGAAAATGATGTATTAGTGCTTAATTAATACTTAAGTGAATGAATGAATAAATAAATTAATGAAATTTCTAAATATACTTAAATTATTATTTTGATCACCGAAAATGAAAATTATTTTCGAAATTTAATCTCCGAACAATTAATAAACAACATGTTAGAAATGTTTTCAATTTTTTAAAATCAGGTGAGTCTTTCCCAAATTGCCTTTCAGAAATTTATTCATGTTTTCACGAATATTATATTGGAACGGAACTTGATAAAATTTTAGGTAGGATCAGTTTTCCATTGCATTTATGGCATGCAAGAACTAATAATGCCATGGAAGAATGGTACAATTTGTAGTGCCCGCATATTTTTTTATTTATAACAAAATCGTCATATGAATATCTATTTTGTGTGTGGTGTTATAGAAAAAATCATTTTTGTATTTTAAATGAGTTTGACTGCTTTTTTTGTTTATGTAAATAATAATTCGAGAAAAACAACTGAGAAAAAAAAGAAACAAAAACAGAAGATAAAATTAGCAAGATAATAAAAAATATATATATTAGCAGAAATATATAAAAAAAATCAATAAGAAATTCAAAAAGTCAATATTAAATATCAAATCCAAGTTTGATGAATCTTCTTTGGAAAATCTTCCACTCTTCGAATTACAAATGGATTTTTTATTCAAGTTATTGTAAATATCGCCATATTAATATATTAATTTCCAAGTGGAATTTCTCTTTTATCCAATTCATCGTGAATTTCGAAGCCGAGGAATTCTAAAAAATCAAATCCTCTTCAAAAATCCTCTTCACCCACCAAAATTTTTGACCAGTTCCATACAAATATTTGTTTTTGTTGACGATCAATTTGGACAGTAAGAAAGTAACTTTTTACTAGTTGAATCCCCTCTAACTGATTTTCTTTTTGTTTGGTGATATTGTCAACTTCTTCTTATCCTTCTGTTGTATCGTTATTAATATAATCTTTTTAACTTAACGTATTGTTTTTATTTTCTTATTTATATTCGTAGGTGGATTAAAAATTAGGTTCATCTCCTATTTAATCCACTTCACAATTCATTCAGAGATATATTTGGTAATTTGAATCCATAACTTAAAAATTTTATGCAGAAAGTAAAATTTGAAGAAAGATCGTGTTTTCAAAAATTCCTTATGTTGACGGAATGGTGTAACCAATTGGTTTTTAACGAAAAATTAAAATGTGTTTATAAGACTGAGCCAATAGAAATCTGGAAGCATATTTTGGAATTGGCTGGTTTTATTTATTATTAATAAATCTTTTTCGACGTTATTTTCGGTGTTTTAACGTGTCACGTTTTTTTCCGATGATTAAAAGAGGACTATAATTGCTAAAAGGTCAAATACCATTGGTATAAGAAAACCTTTTGGCCAACCTATATTTATGAAGGATATTTTTTGCAAATACTCTAATAATTAAATATTATTTACGACAAAAATTTACTTTATTTGAATAATGTAAAACAAGTTAATAAAAAGTCTAGTGACAATTTAAGCGCAATTTCCTTATGTTATTCGGTGCCAAAATATTAAAACGTTTATATCAGTATTTGACTATGATTAATTTTTTGTGACCGA
>MQRK01248071.1:6965-25585 GCA_001938485.1 Girardia tigrina
TTATCTCGCTTGATTACGTCAGCGTTAGTGAAGCAGTGAGTGACTTGGGCTTTTATAATATATATTAGTAGATATCTTGCAATTAATATTATTCTGAAACTCCGAATTTTCCGTTTTTTTCCATTTTAGAATCTTAAAAAGTTTTTTTCGATGACATTTTTACATAATCATTTATTGTCATCGATAAAAAAATAAGTGTACAAAGTTTGAAGAAAATGGATTAATAATAAAAAGCCTTTAAAAACAGGTTTCTTAATTCATGGATATATATATATATACCTATTTAGAAAGTAAGTTAATAAAAAGAATGAAAAAATATTAGTTTTACATTAAAAAAATATGAATATTAGTAATGACAATTTCGATTCCTTCATTTAGTTATCTAATGGTGTTGAGGTCTTGTAAAAAAAATTTATATTATATATAAATAATGTACAGTATTAGTTTTTGTTGAAGCTTAAGGCTCCTCTTTCGGTCATCCCTGGGAATGAGGAACTATTTCGCCTCATTCCCTGAGATGGCTCCGAAGTTTGAAAGCCTATAATTTTAGCTGAAAATTATTAAAAAATATATATTTATAAAATTAAATATAAAAAAATAAATATAAAAAATCTAACTTTTTAAAAAATTCTAAAATAATGAAAATTCTGGGAAATATTTCCCTTTTTGCTGAATCTGCCTATTGACCGACCAATGGAATTTGGCATTAGGTCATTGGTCAGTAGGCCCATTAAGAAATTGAATGCCTTAATGGCCTTTTGATTTATGGAATATTTTAAAAATTTTTAATTAAAGAATTTTTTTATTAAAATATTTTATATATATGTAGCTCTAGTATAAATAAACCCTTTTTCGACGAACAACTTATCTATTTGATTTTATCAGAAAATACTCATATTCAAAAACAAAACAAGTTAGAAGAAAACTTTCAAATATCTTGCATAATTTTTTATGAATTTCTGGTAATAATTTGTTAAACCCAAGAAAATCCTTAGATGTTTAATACATGATGGGTTTTGAGACTTGTTAATCGCACCAATTTTTGTTTCATCTGTTTCTATACCATCTTTACTTATTACATAACCCATAAACTTGGTAATTTTCTACAAGAAATTGACATTACTCTAGATTTATCCTCTGATCGGATTCTTTGATTTTTTGAAATACGTTCTTTATCCTTTGTAGATATTCTTTATTATATTTAGAAAATATCAAAATATCGTCTAGATATACAACTACTTCCGTCTAGTTCAATTCCCCAAGAATTTTCACCATTAGTTCTTGAAATGTGGCCGGAGCGGTTGCTATTCCGAACGACATTCTTTTAAAACAATATTGACCATTCTTTGTCAAGAATGACGTTTTAATCTTTGATTCTTCATCAAGTTACACTTGATAGTATGCGTTTCCCAAGTCAATTGTAGTGAAATAATCAGCACGGTTTAATGCATTTAACATATCATTTGCATTTGGTATAAGGAATGCTTGTCTGAGAGTAACTTTATTTAATTGTCAAAAATCCATGCAAATCGTATTTTTTTTCTCTTTCTTCCAGATGCATACCAATGGAAAGTTCCATGGTGAACTACATTTTTTAATTATATCATTTTCTTCAAAATTATTAATAACTTCGTCTAATATTTTATCAAAATGCCTTGGTTGTCTATACGGCTTTACTAAAACTGGTTCACCATTAGTTTCTATTTTGTGTTTCTTCAATGATGTCTTTTATATGTCATGAATATCGACTTAAACTCTTTTATCATGTTCATCAACTGATCATCGACTTTACCTCTGTATAGTTCCGTTATCCTTTTCAATCTGTCGTCATCAAATGGACTATCCATTATCATAAATAGATCACTATTTTGTATTGATTTCTTAATCAGCTTTATCCCAAAATAATCAAAAAAAGTCTACTACTGCTATAATTTTTGAGTTCATTCCTTTGACAACATAAAATGCTATATTCTTTTGCTTCCATTTAATTTTAATCTTCAAGAGTACTGTTCTATAATTTATTTATTCTGAAGCATTTGCGCATGCAAAAGTTCTTAGCAATTCTCTAATTCTAATATTTGGTATGTTTTAATTAAACTTACTTCAAACACATTTACTCTAGAACCGGTGTCTAAAAGACAGTGTACTTAACTATCTTTGATGTAAAAATCTATACTTGATCTATCATCCAGTTTGTCGTATTTAATGTTAAGCTTTGTTATTTTTAAAATTTCTTTATTCTTGGTTTTGTTTCTCTTTTGTTCGATTTTACTACTAAAACAGTTTTCTTCACATTCTTCTTTCCAACAATCTAATTAACAAACTTCGAAGGTGTTATTTCCAGTCATACAATTACATACACAATCACACGAACAATCATACTTAATTTCTTCTCCAAATAAAGCACATTGATCACCTCTCCTTGCGATCGTGCTTACTCGTTTCCCTGATCTTTTTTATACATTTGTCTCTAATCTGGGAACACTCTTTTTGTTACCTTTCCTTGATTAGATCTAGTCTCTTTGTATTCGCTGTCGTCATTGTATTCATCAATTTCCGCAACTGGGTATCGTCGATTTTGAGGTCTACTGCGGTATCCTGCATTATTTTGTCTCTCCCAATCGCTGTTTCTACTGTACTGTTCTCTTTCCTTAAGTCTATTCTTGTTGAGATAACATTTAGTTCTATAATGGCCATTTCTGTTGCAGTGAGTACACTTCACATTTGGGTAATCTCTTCTTATGTGGCCTTCTTGACATGCATAAAATTTTACAGTTCTGTAATAATTGTTTTTCGGTTTGAATCCATTATTTCCTTGGTTCATATTGATGTGTTCAAAATGTCTGCGCGGGGTTGTTTCTTTGTGTACAGCTTTGCGTATAGTTAGTGTTCGAATTATCTTGTTTATTTACCGTCATATATGCTGCCAATGTTTTCTCACCTTCCATTTTCTCTTACAACTTTCATTATATAAACAAATTTATGAGGAACAATATATCCGTTACATAAACCAGAATTTTAAGATTCTAAATATAAATACAGTACACTACGTATATATCAAAGACGGATGTATTGAACACACGGATATATCGAAGATATGTTATTGTACCAAATATCAGGGCTTTTTGTTCAAAAATCTACGCTTATCGTTAATTATGGCTATATCGAAATTACGGATAAATCAAAGGTACTGTAATGTACGAACCAAATTTTACTATTCGAATATCTAAGTGAATAGACTTTTTAAAAAAAATTTAAAATAACAATTTTGTGTTAACTTTGTCGATTGTTTTAATGTAAAAAATTAAAATATATTTGCGAAACTGTTTTGAAAAATATAACATTCTGTGACTTCATCTTCTCTTCTTAAAAAAACCAAATCTAATGAAATTATTGGGAATCATCATCCCAATAAATTGATTGAAAAATAAAGTTAAAATTATTTTAGAATATTCATCTGAAAAATCAAACATTGCTATTCAAAATTTTGTCGCTCAATTTTTTTTATAATTTAATAAATAGTAAAGTAAAAATTAATTATCAAAAGTTGTATTTTTGCTTTATTGTTATTTTGTCAAATTTTCATTATTTTTTATAACTTCGGAAATTCTTTTTGGTATGGAATCAATCAAGCTTCGAATAATTTTTGATCAAAATTTTTCCATTCTTCCAAAATTATTTCTTTCAAATTTTGAATATTTTTAGGGGACCTCTTTTCAACTTTTTTTTAAATTCCACTTAGATTTTCAATTGGGCTTATATCTGGTGAGTTCGAAGGCCATTCTAGAACTTTAATATTTTTTTATTCAAAAACGCTTTATAAAATTTGTATGCAATACAAGACACATTATCTTATTGAAATAAACACTTCAGTTTTGAATTCTTTGAGAAATGGTATTAAATAATTTTTTATCAGTTCAACATATTTTTCAGAGTAGAGATGGCCATTAATTAAACACAATTATTGGATTCTCAAAACATAATTTTAGTGCATAATTTCGATTTTTCGAAATCTGAGTATAAAGACCGCGAAACGATGAATAAAATATATTAATTACAGTTTATAAGGGTAAAAAACAAACCCAATTATATGAATAAACCAACCAAAATTATATAGTTGTCCCCTTTTCTATTGAGGCAATATTGTGCAATATACCCTGTGGTCAGTTCATGTAATTGTATATTCCGGTGACGTCATGGTATATGAAATCACCGGAATTTGAACTCAAGTCATGTGTCATGAAACATGAAATAATTGGAGTTCGACATTACCGAACACTGTGAGAATTGACGACACCACACTGAGGTTTCTATTGTTTGACCCTGAGGGTATTGTCGAATAATTGTCAAGTTGATTCGTCGGAAAATATTACAGATTTCTAATCTGTTTTTTCATTTTGCATTGAAATTTTTAATCTTTTTTTCATTCTGCTTATTATTTAAAAAGGAGGATTCTTTTTGCTTGCCTCTTTCGTACTTTAGTCTTTTAAAGATCGGCAAACGGTATCTCAAGAGACTTCGTAATTTCTTGTTTTTTATTTTAAGTTTTCGGTTATTTCTGAAGATGTTATTGTTGGTTTCTTTCTTAGAAATTTGTTGATTGCAACAGTATCGACCTTTTTAATTTCCTTTGGACGATAAAACTCATTAATGTCTTCCAAAGGAATATTATTTTTCCATTTTTTATAATAAAACTTGATAGTACTTGTTAAAATATTATTTTCTCGAAGGTTCGGCGAAGTTTAGAGTTTTTTTCAGAAAATATGGCTAGAAGTTATAGAAACAACAATTCAATCATGCTGGAAGAAATCAGGAATTGAAAAGTTCCGGAAATTCCTAATGATGATGTGGAAGATATCTATATGATTATCCTGACGTTGAGACCATTTTTCAGCAGTTGGGGAGTTTGTTGGAGATACCGAATGATGTTCTTCCAAAAAAGTACTTCTCTGCAGATGACAACATTGAAATATTTGGACTGTTATGTGATAATAATATCGTTTCCTCTTTGGCCAGAGGATCTCTGAGGAAACTTCTAGAGATTCTCTTGAAACATTAGAAGAAGTAAGAATCTTCTTCTAGTGCCAAGAAAAGACTTATCTGTCCAACTGAAAGCTTTGAATAATATCGAAACAATCATTCAATAAGCAGTATTTGAAAAAAAACATTACAAAAATCAATTCTTGATTATTTTCCCTGCCTTTGATCGTATTAAAACCTTATTCCTATTGCTTTAGAGATCATAGTCTAATAATTTTTATTAATAATGTCTTCTGCATTATTCATTGTTTATTATGTATATTAAAAAAGCTTTTTCAGTAAAGATTGTTTAATTAAAAATGATATGGTAAAATTTGTTTTATAACAGGATTTTTTATTTTATGAAGATTGTTATTTTATAATTATCACAATGGTTGATGAATTACTGTGTCATAGGTAATGGAAGGTGAAGCTATGGCTATATCGAAATTTTTATTTGGCAAATGGCACTTCGATATATACGGAGTCCACTGTATATTAATTTGCAGTAAATATTCTAAACTTATTCACTATTCAGAATTCCATTCATTAGACTTTCATAGGATGTATAAAATAAATAAAATCAAAGTTCCTTCTGTTTTAAAAATTAGTCTTAAATTTTCAAATAAATATTTAAAAGTACTTATATAATACACGTAATAAATATTCTTTGGCCTTACCGTAAATCTCCAATTACAATACAATGTTGAATTATAAGAACATCACAATAGTTGTGAGGATAAATTGCTAAATCTTCACAAATATTGTCTTCGAAAAATTCTCCATAGCTTATACCATATAGGATATTTGCTTTGCCAGGAGCATCTACATATAAAACAGGACTCTAAAATATTTTGACTGAATAAATTTAGAATCTAGTTGTATTATAATTATACCAAAGACAAACAATTTTATTAATTATTTTATTTAAACGAGCGATATATCATTTGTACAGAATATAGTTAGTTTTGGATGTTATATCTTTATTTTAAGGTATTATAATATTTATTTTATATCTTTGTTGATCAAAGATTTATTATTTTTCTCTGGAAAAAAGTTTCATATAGGTTAAACTTTACATCATTTGGTCTCAATTTTATTGAATTTGTAAATTAAAGCATTATTCATAGAAATATTTACAAACTTAGGATAAATTATTTTAAAAAATCAAAATGCGTTCGTAATAATGTTTTGTAAAAAAACTTCAGCAGTAAATCTATCACTCCAACTGGGTTATGTTCCAATTTAGTTTATCAATATAAATGTAGTAGGTGTGACGCTAGACTGATGATCTTTACACTTTTTGAATTTTTTGTTGGGATTTTAAAGAATTGTAGCTATATTTTAATATAGATATTTTAATTTCAATATATTTTAAAGTCATTCATTACTAAAAACAATAAATACTCATTAAAAACAAGCTTATTAAAATTCTATATATATTTATTATATCTCTATTTATAATACGGTTAAATTTAGAAAATTGTAAATTTAAAACTCCCTAAAAAGCAACAATTTGTATTGAAATAAATTTTATTTGATGAATAAGAATTCTGATGAAGTTTACGCTGTAAATAGCTTTTCTAGCATACATCACTTTTTGAATGATGAACAATTATGTACAAATAACAAATGTCACTTTTATTTTAACGAACTATCAAAAAACGTCCCCCACCAAACACAATATTTGAAAATACTAAATGTGAGTAATACGTTATAGTAACATGTAAGATAATACAACTGTTATTTAACTATTTTGTATTTTTAAAGAATTGTTGAACAAAGAATTTCGTTTAATCTGGAAGTTTAAAGGATGTCTTATAAGAAGTCTTTTGATTCTATTCAGAGTAATACAAGAATATAGCTTAAAATGACGAAACGAAAAGCAAACGAAAGCGTCATGTTGTGTCCCATTAGTTTCAAATTTAAATTATTTGGTCACAATGCCAAGATACTTAGATATCATTGGAAGATTTCTAAGCACCATAAATTATAAAATTATAAATTTTAAATTATAGGTTATAAATTGTAAATTAGGAGTTGTAAATTGTGAATTAATTTAGAAATACAAAAAAATAAGCAAATGGAATTAAAATTATAATTTTAAAATAATAATTTAAAATCATAAAAAATTATAATACATAAATATTGAAATTAATTTTTATTATATTTCATTTAAATCTGGTTCGAATAATAATTAGGAAAATTGTCCCTCAAAATTTGTTTAAGAAATTTGAATTGTTATATAAATAAATTGTTTTGCTATATTATGAATTCTAATTCTGATATCGAACCTAACAGTGAAATGTGAAACATTCTTCCAATTCGCGGGAGATGCAGTCCAGAAACAGGAAATCATTGTAGTACATCTGTTGGACAAAGACGTTGAAGAAAAGTAGAACGCTATCAACATGTCGATAATAGGATATAAAAACCGATTTTGAAAAATATTTTGATGGACATCCTCACTATTTTAGGTTTACTTAGAAGCATGTCAGTATAGTATGAAGGATGAAATACCGGAGGTCATCTTCAAAAAGATAGAAATGCTAGAAGAAAGAATTATGTAACTAATGTGTCAAAAGAGATTATAATAGAAACATTAATAATGAACTGTTTTGATGACATTGATATCAAGGAAAAAGGGCAGACGAATAAAGTTAAAGAGCTAGAACAAATAATAGAGAAGATAACAGTAATATATGAAATTAAAAATGCAGAAGTAAAGATAAACGTAGAGATAGATAACGGGTCGTAAAACAAAGTCAAGAGCTATAAAGATACTGTGACACAAAACAACGGCAGATTTTAACAAAAACAAACTAGATTTTTGGGTACAGATAATAACAGATATATTAATGATAGAAACTAGGAGAGAAACCAGTACCCAGGCGGTTAAAGTATACTACCAGAATTAACGAAATGTTTCGGAAGTGGATATATTATAAGAAATTGTACAGAAAGAAGGCAAATCAGATGTTATGGATGTGGACAGGATAGATAAAGAGAAACTCTCCGAATCAATTAACCACAATATAGAGATAGAAAACACAGGAGACTAGGAGATAAACAAGAATTGAAGCAGACATTGAAGAAGAATATGAAGAATCGGTGATGGAAAAAGAGAACAAAAAAGACAGTCTTGACAGAAGTAAAGCCAGTAGGAGAAATAAATTTAAATATCGATATTTTAAGAAACAGTAACGTAACAGACAATAAAGATATATTAAAAGATGATATTAAAAACGTTAAAGAAGTAGAAATGATAAAAAATTATAAAGTTCGAAGATTCATAAAAACATAAGTATTCTGAGATGACACTTGAGACAGTTTAGTGGAATAGGTGGAGGACAGAAATAATAATGATGAAACGTAGATTGTAACTATAGTTAATTTTTAATTACTATATTAATAAACTATTTTTGCCAAATTTTGCCTTATCATTTCCGTAAATGGAAAAACACAGTGCAAGCCGCAAAAGCACAACTTAATAAATATAGTAAAAAAGCCCTTAAAAAAGGCAAAGCTGAATTTAAGTTTCAAAAATTTCGTTGTGGAGATTTTTCTCCTAGGATAATCCAAGTATGGGTCGATTAGTTGAGCTAAAGGAGGATGAAATAAAAATTATCATCGAATCAAATTGTCATGTAACTACATAGGAGAATGCAGAAAAGTTAATTCATTTACATACAGTAATTGACTAGCATTTAAAATGCATCAGTTTCGTTAGGAGGCTAGATGTTTGGGTTTCGCAAAATTTTCAAGAAGTTCATCTATCAAATTGCATCGACGCTTGTGATTCATTGTTTAAACACAATGAATTCGATCACTTTTTAAAATGAATCATCATTGGAGACAAAAAATGGATTGTGTACAATAATGTCAGTCGAAGCAATCATGGTGCATGTTTAATTAGTTATCGCAAACCACTTCAAGTGCACATATCCATCATATTGCTGTCGATGTGGTTGGATTTGAAAGTTCCGGTGTATTTTAAATCGAACCATTAATTCGGAGGTCTACTGTCGTAGCTAGACCAATTTAATACAGTGACCAAGGCAAAGTAACTAGAATTGGTGAATCTGAAAGGTGTGAATTTCCACCAGGATGATGCTAAGCCTCACAGATCTTTTGGCACTTCACAAAAAATGATGAATATTGGTTCCAAACAATTGTTGGACCCAACATATACCCCTGATCTCATGCCATTGGAATACCACTTATTTCAATTCCTGGAAAACTCCCTTCCTGGTAAAATTTTCAATGGTGATGACGCTATAAAATATCACTCAACTCAGTTTTTGGCAGAAAAGAATCATACTTTCTACGAACTTGGAATTTTCAAGTAGTCAGACAGATTGCAAAGTGTCCTCGAACAAAATGGAAAAATCTTTTTTATTTTATTGAACAAAAAGGTAATTACTTATTTGTCAATGAAATATTTTTTATAGTTATTTGCATTAATTATTGCTGCTTGTTTGTATAAATATTTTTTCAAGGTGTATTAAGAGATTATATTGGTCATTTATTTTTAGATTGATTATTTTGAAATAGAATTTGCAGTTATTCGAAAATCGAGTACTATTAACTGCAAGCAATCGTATTAAGGTCTTGGCGAGACTACTTAATAAAAAAACGCCTCTCAATCGAGAGAAATGAGAGTGATTTTAGAATGGCGCGATTGGATGTATCACACGCGATTCTTTGTTCCAAACAGCCTTAAAGGCGCATTCGCCTCTCCAGCGCTCGCATGCGCCTTCAACCAGCAATTGACAATTTTTGTTTTATATTCGCATCGCACATTTAACAAATAAAAAAGAAATTTTTGAAAATTGTTATTTCTATCAACTTACGTCGAATTTTTTAAAGTAACATTCCGAAAATCTTATGAGATAATTGAAGCTAAATAAGTAAAATAACATCCACAAATTTATCAATCGATTTCAAATAATATCAAATATTGATTTAATTTATTATTATAATTTTATCTCTAGTAGATTAATTGTTGTGAAATATTTTTTATATCATTACTTTTACTTTTGTTTGTAGAAAAATCGGATGATATGAAATGTTATCAATTCTAAATACCAAGAAAAATTTATCTTAAAATTTCCAAAATATTTTATTTTATAATTTATAAAAATGACAAAATAACTTACATAAAATCAAGAAAGAAAAATGATATTTAAGAGATGGCTACTTTCATCCTAGATATGAAAGCTTCATATGGGATTCATTCAGGAGAGGTCAGTTACATTTTGAACAACCGGCTCGCTATCATTGTGAAGTAAAAACACAGTAAATGAATAAATGGTCTTCATTTACTTTTATACAGTATAAAATATATAATGTATAACAAAACAAAACATATTTCACAAAATATCAAAACAAAACGGCGCAATGTGCATATTATGCATAAAATTACAAATAAAATCTCTTACTTTTTGATTTCAAGGGTCATTTAACAAGCAGATCATCGGTATAATATCAAATTACCTTACTATTATTCGTTCATACTATTTGGTTGTTGCATAAGTTTCCGCCGTTTCTTAAACATTTATTTTCAAAGAAATCAAAGAATTTTAACAACCAAAATAATGACTCAGTTAATTATATATTTAATGAAATCATAAAATTTTAACAGCAAAAATAATAACACTTCAATCAATTTATGTACTCTCCTTCATTGTTCACTACTTCTTCCCATCTTTCCACCACTTTCTTGATTCCATTTCGCCAGAAATCCTTGCCTTCGCAAATCATTGCCTTCATCGGGTGCAGGTCTTTCTTGATACTGGGCTTAGGCTTCTCTCCAGGACTCACCCACTCTTTCCTTTGCTTCATATTCACATAGAGACACCATTTCTCGTCTCCAGTGACGATTCTGTATAAGAAACGTTACCTGTGTCCATGGGTTCCTTGATGTCGAGCGAGATTTTGAGCAGCAATGGAAAGCCGCTTATCGTTCTGTTTTTGGGTGAGTTCGTGCGGGACCCAAGCTCCAAGCTTTTGAGTGAAACACATCGACTGAAGGTGGCGTGAAATTGTCACAAAATCACAATTTATCTTTTCGGCCAATTCTGTGCATGTCTGGTGACCATCTTCCTTCAAAAGACCCCCGAGTTGGTGCTCGTCCATCTCGACTGGTCTATTTCAACGAGGAACGTCGTTGAGGTCGAAATTATCGTGTTTGAACCTGGAAAACCAATCCCGAGCAGTTCTCTCAGCTATTGCGTCCTGTCCATACACGGCATAAATATCTCTGATAGCTTCACTCGCTTTTTGACCTTGATTAAAGGCGAAAAGGTGTCGAAAATGCAACTTTTTGTATACTTGACAATCCATTTGACGGTTCTAAAAAAGACAAAAATAATATAGGCAAAAACAATTACTTTAATCTTGTAGAGCATAGCACGGGCTTTCTAATGGTATATAACACTTTGCCAAACATCAAAATGTTTTTGTAGAACAAATAGATTCATGTAACGGCTGGAAATTATGTAACAACCCCATATATATTGCTCTTGTGATTTTTTTTAAATTAACAAATTTTCGGTAATTAAAGCTTTTATTTCGAAAAATTTTTAATCAGTTATGTCATAAATTTTATCCTATTTTAAATTATACCAATTTATTGGGTTGTTTGGAAAGTAATTTCGTTTTATTTGGTGAGAATGAAAGACGATCTTCGTATAATGAATACATATTTTATTAAATTATATATTGGTCACTCTGATCAAACACACTTTGCCATCTTTCTGGTAGTAGCATGATTCCACGCTCGTAAAATCTTTGGTCTTTGCTGGTAAAAAAACTGATCCCGGTGATTTTTGATGTCTTCCTTTGAGGTAAAGTTTTTACCGATCAAAATCTTTACAGTGACAGGAGAAAATAATAATCCAAAAGCGCTATATCTGGAGAATATGGTAAGTTGCAGTGTATTCAAAGCTGTAAAAGCTTTTGCCGAACGACCAAACATGTATGAGGTATTACATTATCTAGTTCGAACACTATACATTTTCTGTTGAATACACATTTTCTGTTTTGACCTTTTCTGTTGCAGTGCATCATTCAGTTTGTCCAGCTTATGACAATAAACTTCTGAATTAATTGTTTTGTTATTCGTTAAAAGCCTAAAAAAGCGACTCCTTTAAAATCTCACCAAAAAGAGAGTATCAACTTTTTTTGAAAGATTTTGGCTTTCGAAATGCTTTGAGTCGGTTCATCTTTTCTGATCCATGAGTCTATTACGTGTGACATTGTTATATACAACCATTTTTTCGACCCTAATAATGATGCGCTTCGAAATTGGATCATTTTCGTGATGTTTGAGGAGCGAATCACAGACGTCAACGCGAAAACACAAATTTCTTTTCGCAAGACTTATTTTCGAAATTTTAATTTAATCAAATTTTTATTATTTTATTGAAATTTTAATGAGAGAAGGATCATTGTCGGGCCTAACATGAAGAAGGACATGTGACACGGGAATGCCCAAATGTTAAATGCAACCATTGCAATAAGAAATGGCATGTAAGAACACAATGTTATGAGAATCCAAACAGATTTTGAGAGCGCCAACGATCTAGATGAGAAGATACAAGGAATAGAAGAAATAGCAGAAAAGAATACACAAACGCACAGTACAGAAAACGAATGGGATATACGAATAGAAGAGACCAAGTAACAGAATTAGAAGACTTCGATGACGAATGGGAAAGAATGTCGGAAAGATTGAATAAAAGAGGAAGTCTAACAAGAAGAGAAAATATTACAAAGAAAAAAAATTTCAAAGACAAACAGGGAAACGAGGAGACACGATCACAGGGAGAATTGATCAGTGCACTTCTCTAAGAAAGGAATGTATGTGTATGTTTGACTGCGTGAATGATTGTTTGTATGGTGACGTATGTTGTGTATGGGATGCTGTTGAAAATATTCCTCAGGAATTGTGTATATTATATAGTGAAAACGAAATACCCAATGATAAATGTGACAGCTTGATCACAGAAAAGGATTTAGAAATAATCACAGATATAATGAAGATATCAAAGTTTAAAATAGAATGAGAAAAACTGAAAGGGAGACCTAGTATAGAATTTCAAATAAAGAATAGAAAAGTGCGATTTTACTTGGATACAGGAGCACGAGTCAATGTAATTAAATTAAACGTACTCAAAAATATGAAAAATGTCAAAATAAAGGAGACAAAAAGACGTATACACTGTGCTACCGACTCGGAACTAGTAAATTTCGAAATAGCACAACTAAAGATTAAGATTTAAAGAATACAGAAAACAGTGGAATTTTTTGTGGTAAAAGATTTGGAACCCGAAGTGATTTTAGGAATAGATTTTCCAAATAAATTCAACATAAAACTAAAGAAAGAAACAGGACAGAACGAAGGAGTGCTTGTAATAAGCTATACTTTAACTAACGGAGACAGACTTAAAAAAATAAGGGAAATATACGGGAAATAAATATAAGGGAAATATAAAAAAAATATAAACAGATAAGACATATGAACCATTAATGAAATTGCTTATAAAATATAAAATGATATATATGATGGACAAATGGGATATCTGGAAGACCACACTAACTAAGCATAAAATTGAAACGCAAGGAGAACCAATATTGGTAAAACCGTGCCGACAGCCAAAACACTTTGAGGAAAAACTAGATGATATTATCAAGAATTGCGAGGAAAATGATATCATTGAAAAATGCAGTTCACTGTGGAATTTCCCGCTAGTATGCGTAAGGAAAAAAGACAAACAGGATATCAGAGTATGTGTTGATCAGACCAGCATTTCCCATGCCAAATGTAGAAGAAATGCTGGAGGTGTAAGAGCCAGCGCAGCTTTGTGGTTGCGACGTGTTGGCCATGGTGGGTGGGTTGCGGGACGCGGGGGTTTAAATATCGAAGCTCACTAGTCTGTTCTTCTGGCACGCCATTGCTGACCTCGATTTTCACACTTTAATCGTGGATTTTATATTCAGAAGTGTTGTTGTGAATGATTCGAGAGAATCTAATCTGCTGATCAGTGTTCGTCTCGTAGACAGCGGTCACAGATGCCGTTTGGGCAGTTGGTTGACAGAAATTTGCACTGTGAATCAAGTCATTTAATCTTTTCACGCGGAGATTTTTTGTACTTTCGTCCAGAACGAAACTGATGGCATCCATTAAATTCGATTTTCCAAAGCCATTCGATCCGATTATCGCCGTAAATTGACTGAGTGGTCCGAAAATTTGTTTGCCGCGATAGGACTCGAAGTTATCGATCTCAATAACTTCAACAAACTTTCGACTTTTACCAATATCTGTAGATTCAATTCTAGTTTGATAGTCTTTACATTTCTCTTTTNGGTGGACAGTTTTACAAGAAAGACAATTTTCCACTTTACATTTTGGACATTTTAAGGTCTTCAGATTTTTGTCATATAATTCACAGAAGTCACAGCTCGGAGTTTGACATTGATATGAATTAACCGACTTTGGCTTAACACGATTTAACGATTTTCTCATATACAATTCATAATCATTTTCATTTAAGAGCTTTTTATTTCTCTATCTTCACGTGACATAGTACAATAAGCTTCAGGGAATTTGATATTTTCAAACACAACAAACGCTTGAAATTTCAATTTCAATCGTTTACTGACCATAATTTCGAGAATTCGTCCGAATTGCGAGAACACGGCAAATAGAGCTTTTTTTAGCTCTTCTTTTTTGATTTTTTTTATCGAGATTGTTCACGTAAATAGTGTTGTTTGGTACCGATTCCATTTAAAAAAAATCGTACGAAATTAAACTACGGCTACTGAAATTCGAATTTAATTATTCAGCACAAAACACGAAACGAATTTTTCAATCTTTATTTTTTGATTAAACTAATCGATTTAAACAAATCGATCACAAAACTCCGTAATTAAAAAAAATCCAATTCGAAAATTTCTTTTTACAAAAATTATCTCTTTAATACAAATTTGAATAATTAGAAAATCGTACAATTTAAAATTTGCAACTCAAAAAATATAGATCGTTTAAAAAAAATTGTCAAAATACAAAAATTCAAAAATTGTCACGACACAATTTCACTAATTAAGACTTAGTCTCAACATGACTCGATTATTCACAATTCGTAAATTCGTAAATTTTGAAATCTTTTTTTTGTTTTGAAAATTTGCAAACTTCTTTTAATGCTTTTTCTATTTGTTCTTTCATTGGATCTTTCTTCAATCGGCAATTTTAGTCAACAATTCGTTATGAGAATTTGCCTTTTTCTAAGCATCTTGTTCCAGTTTCAATTTATTTCTGTTGGTTGTTTTCAATCACCATTTCTTTTAAAATTCTTTTTGATTATTATTAACGTTATCAACTATTTTCCCATTTTCGTTTACCAAATTTTTCTCAACCACACCTCATTTTACAATCAAACAAATGCTAAATACATTAAATGGAGCGAAATCTTCTGCACAATCGACTTGGGGAGTGCATATCATCAAGTTCAATTGGAGAACGATTCAAAAATAAAAACTGCATTTTCGAAAAAGAACGGCCAATATTGTTTTAAGTATGCCATTCAGAATTGCAGCTGTCCCAGCGACATTTCAAGAACTAATGACAAGAATGTTAGGAGAATTAAACTGGAAAGAAGCAGTTGTATAACTAGATGATATTCTAATCTGCACAAAAGAAAAAAGAACATTTCAGACATGTCGAACACATATTTCAAAGGATTAAAGAATCGGGCCATCTGATAAACCCTGAAAAGTGCCAATTCATGGACGAAATTACAAAATTTTTAGGAAATATCGTGAGCAAAGATGATATAGAGACGGATAAAACGAAAACTGAAGAAATCGACAAATTTCAAATTCCTTCATGCATTAAACATTTAAGAAGTTTCTTGTTACTAACGAACTATTATAGAAAAATTTTGAAGGATTATGCAAAATATTCAAAATACTGGAAGGGCTATGTGGAAAAAATAAAGATAAAAAATTGACATGGACAAAGGAATGTGACGAAGCATTTCAGACATTAAAAGATAAAATGACAAAAACACCGATCCTAGCATATCCAGATTTCGAAAAGGAGTTCATACTGGATACAGACGCCAGTTTTGATACAATCGGGGCAGTATTTGCACAGAAGGATACATACGGAAGGGAAAGAGTAATTTCATATGGATCCTACACGATGAACAAACACGAACTTGGATACTGTATTTCAAGAAAAAGATTTATTGGCAAATAAATAAACGAATTATTGGCAATCTATTACTTTATCCAACACTTCAAACACTTCTTATACGGAAATAAATTTCTATTTTGAACGGACAATAAGGCCATCCCATTCATGATAACAACAAACAACCAAATAACTCCACAATTCAAAACTTGGATAAACTTCCTTAGGGGACTAGATATGAGGATGGAATACCGCAAGGGCGAAAAACACACTAATGCAGACGCAATGTCGAGAAATACATGTGAAATATGTGTACTGTTAGTCCTGTCACTATAATTAATAATTAAATAATTTAACGATATCACAATTTGTATTTTAAAACACACAACCCCGTTCATTTATAGTTATTGTATCACGTCATCTGAGGAAATACGCAACAATACTATTACACGACTTCTGAAGCTTTGTAATTGGTGAATTCACACGCATAATCAACATACACATTAACAAATTCACTGTATACTCAACATACACGTCACACACTACAACTCTCATCATCCTCTCAGTAATTATCTCATAGGTTAATTATGTCATATATCTCTTCATCATCTTACTCTTCGCACACATCAACATTTCCTAACTCACATGTACAATGTCAGACAATGCACGATGACGCTAAAAAAGGAAAAGTTAAAACTAGAATCCTAGAATTAACAGAAGATTCAGAAGAGTTCATTTGGCAGACGAATGATGAAGAAAGTATACAATTACATAAAAGATGATTTCGATATGTATGAAATAAGACAAAAGATAAAGAAAATCGTACAAAGTTGCGATAACTGCCAGAAAAGGAAGACGCTGACGGTAAAAACGAAAGAAAAACACATTAAACAATCTGCCAACGAACCATTTCAAAAAATTTACATTGACTTTTGCGGACCATTCAGAAGGACTATGAATGGATACCAATACATTTTAGCAATAATCGATCAATTTAGTAGGTACATTAGCTTGACCGAAGTGGCACACCTAGATGAGAAGACTACACGAAAGGTACTATTAGAGAAATGGATTTGGAAATTCGGACCACCAAAAGAGATACACGTTGATAGAGGAAAAACTTTCGAATCAGCACTCTTTAAAGAAACGACGAAGAAATTTAAGACGGATATAGTCTATTCAAGCCCTTATCACCACAACATTAACGGGATCATAGAAAGACAATTCAGAAGAATAAAAGACGCCATAAATATACGATTAAAGGATGAAATGCATAGAGATTGGGTAGAAATATTGGTAGAAATAGAATTCATGTTAAACGGTACAATTCAAGTAACAACAGGAATATATCCAGGCAATATAATCTTCGGAAGAAAACTAAGGCATTGGTGGAAAACTACAACAGAAGGAAAAAGTGAAGAAAAAGAAAATAAAAATATAACTGAAAAAAGCGAATATTTCAGGTCGGAGAAAAAGTCTTGATAAAGAAAATTAACCCATCAAAAGATGATGACCGTTATATCGGACCATCTAAAATTATAAAGAAAAGACACGAAAGAAGTTATGAGATACAACTAGAGGGCGACAGGATCCTGATCAGAAATGTAGAATGGCTAAAGCAATTTAAACCGATGGGGATGTGAGGAATATTTTAATTTGTGTGAATGTGTAAATGTATGGATGCGGTATGTTGATTTAAGTATGTTGAATTTAGAATAGTGATTCTCCCACCCAGATGGAATTGGTATTTTTGAATGAATGTTATAAAAATAAATACAACATCGAAAATTTCGAAAATGAAGCAATGATGTGGTATGATATGTGTTCAGAAAATTTAGAATTATGTAATTTGGACTTTCCGGCTTTGTAATAAATAACTAGTTTGTTTCCAGTAATCTATTATATGATTTTGATTTTATTAACATTACCTACAACCACGTGTATAGTAGAGAGGTCATTTAGTACATTACGAAGAGTCAAAACTTGACTGAGGTCTACTATGTCTGATGACCGCTTATCTGGCCTTTGCATGTTAAGTGAACACAGAGAAAAAATTAAGAGCAGCAAGGCAAAATTCATGGATGAGTTGGCAACTGACCGAAGAAGACTTCAATTTTTATTCAAGCAAGATTCATGTAAATAAAAGAAAATTAGAATTGAAGTGCTTTTTTAATTTTGTTATAAATATACATGCTTATTTCTGCAATATAATATTTGCCCCCTTGCCAAAATCTCTGTCGCGCCCAGGGTTGCAGTTATTATAAATCATACAAAAAATTCTATTCGTATATGTGAGGAATATTTGGTGTGTGGATGTTTTTGTGTAGTTTTTGTATGTTTAAATGTTGTATGTTGATTTGGGATTGTGCCTCTCCTAACCAGATGGATTGTCAATATTTAATTT
>MQRK01248074.1:4848-29154 GCA_001938485.1 Girardia tigrina
TATTAAATATCTTAAAATTAAAAATGTCAAGAAAACAAAAATATTAAATATTTATTTATAAATAAAAATGTTTTTAATAAGAAATTTTAAAAATTGATTTTGAAAATAAAGTTTAAATAGTTTTTTTTGAAATAAATTTTCGAAATAAATTTTCAGGGTTTTAAAAATTAAATCGAAAAGAATTTAATAGATTAATTTGGGTCGAGATAATTAAATTAAATTAACAGGAAAATTTGTTTTAGAAATGTGAATTGTTATAATAATAAATTTTTGGTGGTGTTAAATTATGGCTTTAGAATGTGATAATAATGAAAGTGGCATAAACGCTACTTACAGCAATTACCGAGAATTTACGTTTACTTTACTTCTGGAATTCATGGAAAATGTGTACCAATCAGCGTCATGGTTGAATTGAATAGTATCACTCTCGATTATGTACTGAATTCGAACCTTGGGAAATTCTTTCAACTCGATTATTTCATCGGAGGCTCCTCAAGTGCTTCTAAGAATTGCGAAAGACATACGGCCGTGATTGGAAATTCGTGATTGGAAATTGGAGACGGATTGGACAAAAACATTTACACATCCCATATTCCTCACAGATACTTTAACAAAATCTTATCAATTTAGCTAGATGTCGAGTGACAAAACCTTTGCTAAAAATTGTCTAAAAGACAATTAAAACTGTGATAAAAATAAATGTGTAGAAAACCATATTGGTGTTCTTAATAATCAGGATTAATTTGAAGCCTCTTACAACTTTTAATAAAAAATATTTTATTTGCTAATTCGGTTCGTAGTCTAAATGCATCAAGGAAACAGACCGATTAGTTATTTTTTCAAAATTTGTCTTACGGTAATTAAGTCAATCAATTAACTAAAAATGATACCGAAGTGTTACAGCTAAGTATTTTAGAGATCTGGAAACATATTCCCAATTTTATTATTTCAGAAGCAAAAGCAAACGGCTTAGCCTTTGCAAGTTTGTCAATATGAGTATTTTGTCTCAGTGTCATTACCATGGTTCTTCAAGACTTTGTTATAATACCTCAGTGCGTCGAAGCTTGTCAAAGTTTTAACAACGTAACTCTTACAAATGTTCATTCACATTAAAATGTATATTGTTACATACCATTCTTCTTTGCAAATAACATTTTTTTCACTTTTTTCAGATGAAACTTTACGTTTAACATCAATTAATAAAATCTCTGTGTAAATATGAAGCCAAAAAAGAAACGGATTGAGATAATTCAAACAAAGCAATGCTATAAAATATTTTCAGCCCAATTATACGAAAGACATTATATACAACTGTAAATAACAAACATTTTTTGTAATTAAAAAAACCAAATTAAATTGTTTACTAATTTCGGCGGTTTAACCGTTATCTTCAAAACGTTATTAATTTCAAAAAAATAAAGTTATTTATATATTGTCGGTAATGATTGTGTAATCAACACATTATTAATAAATCTTTTAAAAACGCTCAATAAATTTGTCCAGAGTGCCTTTTGAAAGTTAATTTTAGGATCCAAATTTCTTTATATTTTACCTGTAACTCTCTCCCAATATCTTTTTAAATTGAATCCATAGAATTTTAAAGTTAAGGGTATTTATGTTCTTTTTGCAATGCTTACTATATCCAGTAATATTACCTAAACTTTCATTACGACAATGTTCAATGATTCTCTAACAGAGATGACACGAACTGTCTCCAATATATGTGGAATTACATTCATCACAGGTATATTACACATTATAGATAAAATTATTTAATGCTTTTTTTCAACGAAATCCGTACATATAATTAAATGTTGTCAATATCTTCGATTTTAGATGACATCATCTTTCTGGAACTCGGTTTTCAAGGTATTTTCTCATTCACTTTGTCTTGAAAACATACATGGATAAAGGTATTTCTTTCAGAGTATTGATAATTCTGAGGAATTGGTCACTATGGTCATCAAAGATGAGAAACTCTGCATGGATTTCTTTCTGTTTTTCCCATTTCTAAGTAGAAAAAATACTTTGTTACGAGTCTGGATGAAATTTTTGTTTCATAAATTTCTTTAAAGATGTGTAGCATAACTGCAGTAGTCACATTCCATCGCTTAATGCTTTTCATACTTGACTAATTAATCTGAGTTCTTTTGGTCCAAATTTGCAAACATTTCTCTTTTATGGTTAGAAATGTCATAAGGATAACCAAATTTCTTGTTATCAAACACTGGTTGGAAACAATTTTTGAACTGTTAAATACATTTGAAAATCGCGGTACGAGAGTGGCATACATGACAATAAGTTTTCCGCAACTGATTCAATATTTAATAATTGTTATCACTTCGCAAAACAATCAATATTTTAACATTACGATACTCAGCATGATGTAACATCACCTGACAAAAATTTAAAAGTACATGGGTATTTAAAAAAATTAATGGTGTTTAAAAATCAATTGTATTTTCATTGCCTAATATGAGCAATGTTTTACAAGATAAAGTATTATTAGTCTCATATTTTTGCTTTGGGGTACAGTCTGAATACCCATTAAACAGCGTAGTTTGTCTGTCGGTTTTATTCATTGACACTTAATTTTATTTCGATATAAAAGAACATTTTACAAAATCAAAAATATCGAATCAAACCTTTTGTGTCCCGTATCCAGTTTTACTTTTAACTAGAATTTATTTTTAAAAAATCTGAAAACAGTCGTGGTGGACATGACATCCTTTAATTATTAAAGAATGGAAATAATATTATATAATATGAAAGATATATTAATATACCAAAATATTAATTAACATAATAAAAAATAATTTCAAGTGAAAACAAATATTCAACCGATGTCTCAAACTAGCTTTCATGAGATATAAATCAATAATGAGGAACACTCTCGAGTTCAATCCAATATGAGAGCTACGGCAAGCATTGAGATACTCACAACCATGGTCTTCATTACTGGAACCTTCAGTCCATTATTGCACAAATTCGTTTGACAACATTCTAAAGTTGTTCCAGCAATATTCATGGGTACACAATATGGAGCACATGCTTTTGTGATGACTCCATTGACATTTGTTGTCATACAATACCTACATGATGGTATTATAACTGCCTTGTTGGGGTCAAATGGATTAGAGCACGTAGGGCACATATAGCAATTTACTGAGGCATAATTTTTTGGAAGATCTGTAAAGATAATCATCAAATTGAAGTAATGAAACATTTTTTTAAACTTGAAATAACTATAAAAGAGAGAAAAATTAACTTCAGTATTTTGTCCATAGTAATCTTGAGCTTTCTGAAAGTGCTAATAAACAAAACTACTGTATTTAAAACTACTAATCACAATTATATACATAAATAAATATATATAGAGAGAGTGTATCTTAAGCTTCACTCTATCAAAGTATTAACGGTCATTGACCGATAATTATTTATATATCCGGTAAATGGTTACGTGTAAACATAAAATTGACATAATATATTTTTCAAATGAAGAAAAATAAAATTTTATAAAATAAACTTAATATTAATGTAAAAAATTGTAAATTTGCACAATGTTATAGAAGAGTTATATGGAAGATCTGAAAAACATATTTATCAAGAAAAATTATTGCAATCCTTTTTACCTTGAAATAAATATTAAGTGTTAGATTCGATATCAAAAGTGAGTCATAACACCAAAATTTTATTAATATAACACAATAACATATTTTTCGAACAAATTTCCTTTTGCATAAACCTTTGATACATAAAGATAACGTATTATAAATACGAATAGTTAATTTATTTTTTCTTTCTTTAGGAATTTACAAAATTAATTTTCTAACATTTCTTTTATTAAATGTCCTTATTATCATTTTGTCATTTAAAGTGTGATGATAAATAATTATTCACAATATCGTATACAGTACGACCAAACTAAAACTGTAAATTGAAGACACGACTGTTAGCAATAAATGAAAATAATCTTTCAATCCCGTGACAGCAAGATAGTAATTAGATTAAAGAAATTATTAGAGCGATAAGAGAAAGAAAAGAAACAATATTTTAGCACCACGAAAGATGTAAAAGAACGATGGATAACAAGATTTGGATAACGAAAGAATTTAGGAAGGATTGTATTTTATTTTGACATAAAGCCATTTGTCACAAATGGGTAAAGAAAACTTGCTCATTAATGAAAGAAGAATACGATATGGAAGAGTTTAATACAATCGCAGTGACAATAATACGGTCATGTACAACATGTCAAACTGCAAAAACTTACACGGGAAAGACAAAAGAAAAAACAATGAATATGATATCAGATCGACCCTTGAATGGCATTTACATGAATTTTTGTGGACCAATACCAATATCAACGGGAAAAAGTATGTTCTCGGCATAATAGACAGGTTCGGTAGATATGTTAGCCTTGCAGCAGTAAATAATCAAGATGAAACGACAACAATACAGACGGTACAACAGAAATGGATATTTCGGTTTGGAGCACCAGCGTGAATTCATGTGGACCGCCGAAAAGTATTAGAATTTCGGTTATTCGGAGATTTCGCAAAAATCTCGATTGATTAAGATAGCATTTTCGAGTCCATACCATCATAGTTCGAATGGAATAATAGAGAGACAATTCCGAACCGTTCGAGATGCATTAAACGTAACACTAAAAGAAAGAGGAAGTAAAAATTGGGTAGAATTATACCAGAAATAGAGTTCAGTATGAACGCATCAATACAAAGTACTATTGGATATAGTCCGGCCGAGGAAATTTTAAGGAAACAATTGACTTTTGATGACTTCCGACATTATGAATTGATCATTGTCGTTTTGGGAATGTAAATAAAAAAATTAAAATTTTTTATTTTATTCTATTTTTAATTTTTTTTGGTGTATATGTTTATTTTTAATTTATCTTTTTAATTTTATTTTTGCGTATTTTATAAATAATACGACAATTAAAAAATATATTATTTTATATAATTAAATTTAAATTAAATATTTATATTTATAAATTAAAGAAGTATTATTAAGTTTAGCGCATTCCTGTCTATGCGCGCTACGCACTTTTTAACGATGCACGCCACACACTTTTAACTATTGTTGCGTTTCATCGACACGCATTTTTTAAACTATTGTTGGCGTACGCATACTGTTCTCAACTATTGTCGGCGTACGCACTCCTGTATAAAAGAACCAACAAGTTAAAGGTAGAAGGACAAAAATTAGGGACGATATTTTGACGGACTAAATTAAAGTTTTTCAGAATCATTTTTTGAAGCAGAAGGTTTTTTCTTGTTGTTATTCAGTTATTTGAAGAAGAAGTTTCCGGTCATTGTTAATTTTATATTGAGGAAAAGTTTTCCGGCCGTTGTTAATTTTGAAGAAGTTTTTCTATTATTACTTGATTTATTTGGAGAGGAAGCGTTCCTGCTGTCGATTAATTTATTTCTGGTGAGAATTAAATCTATAATATCCGTATTATATCTTAAAATCAAATATTTAATATATTATCAATATTTATATTTTTTTTAAAAAATAATATCTATCTATATTTTAAAATCATTCGATAGTCTGCAAACGAAGTTTTGTGACTATCCTCAACTCTCGTATTACACACATAGGTTATTTGTTTATATATTAATTTCTAAAACAAAAATTTGTAATATTGTGAATATTCGAATATATCTTATTAAAAATTGTGTTGTCTTCTTGTTTCATTAAAATATTAATTATATTCAATATCGATTCACATTAAAATCTATTAAATACAAGCCTAACAATTACAAACCGGTAGAAGATCCAATTTAATTTTAAATTGTATCTTCCTTTGTTGATCTCAAAAGCGGGTTGAAGACTTAATAATTTCAATCAAACCCTGAGGGAACCAACAGTCGAAATAAAAAAAATAGACATGCGAAAACCAATGAAAACTGCTACAAAACGGGTTTTACAGGTTGGTGACTGGGTATTAGTGAAAAAAGAAAATCAACAGAAAGGTTCGGGTCGTTATGAGGGACCTTATGAAATCATTAATAAATATATGATCAATGCGTGAAGATGAGGAATAAAACAGGTCGAATAATACGCAGAAATATCGAATGGCTGAAGATTTTTAAAGAAGGAGGTGTGAGGATAAATAATTATATGATGTTTATATTATCTTTATTATACTAAATATATTGCAATAACGGATTCAAAATATTCCAATTAATCTCTTAAAATTGTTTAAATAATATGAACAATGCTTGTAATTTATTAAATCACAAATATATATATTTTCTATTTTGTATTTCTTTTATCAATTATTATGGAACCCTTTTACATAAAGGTTTTTAAATTCTTTGCTTTTAATTATTTTTTAAGTTTCCAAGTAAGAAATATTTCAATTATAAAGTTTTTATTTTAACCCTTTCCAACCCATTGTTGCCATATGGCAATATATTTGAAAATTAAATTACAGTTATCTCTTTTACCCAATTTAAATTTTACACATAGTAATAGTTTCTATAAAGTCTAATAGATGACACTACATATTAGAATGCAAAAAAGTGTGATTCTCACTTGTCTCTTAGCAATTTAAATCAACATTGTAACGGATATTCAATGCTCCAAAAATAATAATTTGGGCTGGAAAGGGTTAATCGTTAAACATATTTTTATAAAAAACTCTTAAACTAAACTTTTAATTTTGATTTTATGTTCTTATATTTAGAAAATGAAAGATTGTTTAAATAATCATGAGTTAATGTGGTATTTTAAAATATATTTTGTAATAATTATTTCTCCTAACTTTACTCTTATAAAATTTGCATTTTTATAATTATGTTTAAATAATAAAAAAATACGAATGTATAATAAAGATTTTGGTCGTCATCGACGAGTCTTGTTGGCTCTTGTTCATCTTTGATAAGATCGATTGCTTCTTCAAGTAATTTTGGTTTAAAAAGACGGACGATCGTTGCCATTGTCCTATATGYCAAACCTTCCAAAAAGGCTTCAATCATTATGTCTTCTTTCATTTCCTTTATTCCAAGACTTCCTATGCGTATTCTTTTGGCATAGTCACTGATGCTTTCGTTTTTTGCTTGGGTAATTTGGAACAAAGGTCTAATGTTGCTTATTTTTGATTCTTTCTTCTCCAACATTTTTAAAAGTCGTTGAGTATAGTACTCGATATTCTCTGATTCGTGATTGTAGGATGGATCACTTTGAATCTCTTTGTTAATTTCCTCGTCGAAATATTTCTGGAATAATTTCAATTCCTCCTTCCTTTCATTTTCACCGAATGTGAATAACTTAACAAACTCTTGAACGTTTTTTACGTGTTCCTTGACTGCGGTTGAACTTGCAGAATGTTTTTTGTAAACGAAACGTTTTGCTTCTTTTTCCCTAAAGAGAAATTCGTCCAAAAAATTATTCTTACCTGCTCGTGACGCCATGTTATATTATATCTCTCTTTATCTATTTCGTTCTGTTCTCGTGCATTTTTCTCGATGTTTTCGTGTATAATTTTTATCTTTTGTCTCATTTCATTTACGTATTCCTCTGTGCTGCGATATTCCGTGTCTGTGAAGGATTCGGGGTAATTGAAATCAATCCGTGGTCTGTGTCCGAAAAGTGCTTCATATGGAGAGTACTTTGTCGTTTTTTGTTTTGTCGTTCGTATTCCCAGTTCTATGAACGGTAGTGCTTCACTCCCGTCTAGAAAATTTCTTTCCTCCATTACTGCACTGATCATAGGTTTTATAGTCTTGAACAATCTTTCTGTTAAATCATTACTTTGTGGGTAGTATGGTGAGGTATGTGTATTTTCGATTCCCAGTGATCGGCAGTGTTCAACAAATAAATTCGAGGTAAAATTAGTACCCCTGTCGGAATGTATTTTATTATACATACAAATAAAAAAATCAAACCCATTCAAAACACAAAAAATGGCCCTGTCCATCACAACACACACAAAATAGATATTCACATAAAGATTTTGTTATAAATAAAAAATATTTGGGCACTACAGGAACCATTGCGGTGGGTTCCTTGGGTTCCAGGCCGAGTGAAAACGAAACTATACTAAAAAGATTAAAGCTTTCACACACGACAACAAAACATCTGAGACGCATGTGTATTGTATCCCATGTCAAGTATTGTACTTTGACAATACCGGTCAATGGAATCCCCTCACATCAAATGCAGCGACTGTTGTTTCCGCAATGGTTGCGGCAGATGCGGCAGTAGTACGGGTACAAAGAAGACACGAGTAATGTACTCCAATGAACGACTCTAGTTCGGAGTGTTCGTTTTTTATTCGAGGATAACGATAAATATTCCGAAAATGAATGTGGTTGTTTTGTATGTATTTTGATAATAAAATACTTTAATCGAACTCCTAACATTTTACTAATTTTATTTACCAAAAAACTACCCCCCCGAGGCTTGTCCCTTGGATTCGCCCTTGACGCTTTCAAAGGGCTAATGAAAATTAATCAATTAGAAAGTCAACTTATTGACAAGGAGTCATTCAACTTCAAAAATTATTTTAAAAAATTAGGCAGTAACTCCAATACCATAAACAAACGTGACAAATTTAATAGAAAAAGTAATTTGATAAAAATATTGAATGTCAACAATTGTGTAAATCAACGTTGATATTAGTTACACTCATTTAAACGAGCGACACAAATCTATTTATAGAATCTCGGCATTAATTGAACGAAAACTTCAGTTGAATAAAAATCAGAATTTATTTTATTAACTAATTATCAGTAATAGAAAATTGCAAATATATTTTTAAATACGGAATTTGAATTTTTTTGATAAATACAGTTTAAATTAATATTTTAAACATTTGATTTTTGTCAGATAAGGATGTAGTAAAAAATAATTAATGTTTTTTTAATATATACTTTATGATTTCATTGTGGCACTAAAAAGTTTTCTCTCAAATGAGGTCGTGTTGAACATTTTTAAAAGTTCTTTGTAACATTATTAGGTTCACTCAGAAGTGTAAAAAAACCATCTACTTTTAAACTTTTTTTGAACCCATTAAAGTTTTTCAAAAATTGGTTAAATTTATTATCAGAAAAAAATGATTATGAAAAAGGAAGTTACTTATAGAGTTCTATTTTTTATGTTAATTTTAGAATTTAAAGATCTTATTTATAACACTTTACTTGAGTCATTCTCTCTATATCATTCCTAAATTGTGTACTCACTAAGTTTTTAACAATAATAATTTAAAATTTATTAATACTTAAGTAAATTTTATTATTGAATTTAATTTTAAATTTTCAATAAAATAGACTTAACGTTTTACAATAAATTTTATTTTATTTTAAACCATTGTGACACGAATGAAATTTTAGTAGTTTAACCTTACAAAATATTATTATATTTAATATAAAATTTGAACTTAGAACATTAACATTTTTACGTATATCCTGAACATAAAAAAATATTTGCCCATATAGTTTAACTTTTATTTAGCTATTTATTATTTGCATTTAAGTCCACTATTTCATTACATTTACATTTGATAAGAATGGTCAATAGGGTAGTTTGACTATCTAAATGGATAATCATGAAACAAAAGGGTTAACTAAATCATTTGAATTAGTTTTTTGCCTTTAATAGATGTTCTAGAAATATTATTTAAAATAAATATTCCCTCTGTTTCTTTCTTTTAGAATATTCGGCTTGAAAATGAATAACCTGTGTTTTGAAATAGTGTTTATAGTAATAAAACATCATTTGTTTATTCATCACACCAAAAATTCAATATATATCAAAAAATTTTAAAAATATTTAAGACAGTTTTCTGTATGGTCAGTTTTATCTGGTTTGAAAATAAAATTAAAGCTATACATCATGAATAACGAATTCCAAATATTCTTATTTTTAAGTTCTCTTGAAATCTTTTGTTTTAATATTCCAGAGTGACGGAAATTTTGATTGTGGAGATATATTTTAGTCGAAAATATATTTTTTTAATGGATAAATCATACATGATGTCCAGTGGATTAAAAAATTACGAATTTCCGATAGATTACGGAAATCATTTAGGAAGTCGACATTATTAATCCAAGACCTAAATGATTGTTTGAATTACCGAAAAGAAGATTTAGCAAATGCCTTCTACAACAAAGTCAAAAATGGTCAATAAAATATTGACTCACAAGTTTAAGAGGAATAAATAACATTAACTCTGTAGTTTACTTCTCATCCCTAAATGCGTATACCTTAACCCTTAAATATAAGTAATATGCTTTCATATATTTATAATTTCAGAGTCTAAATCATCTTTTTAAGATATAAAAATTAAACAGCAAAGTTGAAAATTTTCAACGAACTTAAAATTTTAATTGATTATCTATTTTATAGATGTGATAAGTGAAATCAATCAAATCAAATTCAAATTTGATTTTTTTGACTTGGCTGTTTATTCCTTTACACCTTAGAAAGATTATTTTGATGATGAAATTATGAAGATGTGTTAGCCTCAAAAACTATGATTTAGATTCCAGGTAAAATTATTTAAGGGTGCGAAATAAACCCTTAGAATCAGAATAATCAAATTAAAAATTAATTGATCTAAAAAACAGAAAAAAAACTATTTTTCGATTTATTAAAGTTCAAGGTGATTTTTTTTTACTAAAAAATATAAATAAACTTTCTCAATTCAAATTGAATATTTCATTTCAATTAGTTTAAGTTAATAATCATCTTTGAGCACAATTAACAATTAGAGCGTATTTTCTTTAACAAACATACAAAAATTATAAATTCTTTGTTTAAAAAACAAAAATTCATTAGAAAATAAGAAATGACAAAGTAAATAATTTAACATTGCGATTTGAAGTGTGTGTGTGTGTGTGTGTGTGTTGATGAGTTTTGGTTTTTGTCTGTGCTTTTTTTTGATGTTGAAGAGTGTGTCAAAATTTACATTAAATTTTTATTTGAAATCAATGTTTTATAAAAAAAAATTAATAATAAAAATAAATCACAATTTGTATGGATGCACGTATTACAATAGATATTTATTGTTGATGTATGTATGTGTAATTATTATTTGTGTCTGTAAATAATATTCAAATCAAAATAATTCTTTTATACTATCGTAATTTATTGAATAAATCCGTTTTATTATTACTTTTGTTTTGTTATCGTCTCAGTGTGTGTGTGTGTGCGTGTGTGTATATATTGATAATGTGTGTTTTGATATATTAATTTAACTGAAAAAGATAGTTTGTATGTGTTTAAAGAGAAAACAAAGAGCGCTCGCGCGGTGAGAGTAATAAAACATTAATAAATCGTTGAATGAATTAAAATAATAATTCCATTAATCAATCACAAGAGTGTTTTTTGTGCAATTTTCAAAATTCTTTTTTTTAATCATTAATATTTATATTATTTTTTTTTTGTCAATTTGAAATTAATAAATTTCACTTTTATTATGTAAAAAAGATGAACACACACAATTCTATTTTGGTTAAGAAAAATTGTGTTGACACACAAACTCGGATTGATGAGTGATTGAGTGAGTGAGTGAATGAGTGTGAGAGAGAGAGAGAGAGTGAGATGGATACATGCAGACTCGTGTGCATGTGTTGTTGTCGTAAGGAGGATTGTAATTAAATTATCGGATGAGAGTCTGTGAAAATAGATGATTTTTTCAATAAAGGTAACACAGTAAAATAAATATATTTTTAATAATTTAACCAGTTTATGGTGGTAATAAAATTGTGTGTGTGTGGATGTATAAAACAGGGTGTGTGTGTGTTAACGTATTTTTTTTAATATTTTCAATGAATTGTGTGTTAATATTTGTAGATTTTTATTAAAAATTGTGCAAAGTTATTTTGAATTGATACTACTTTAAAAATGCAGGCTAACATTTTTCATTACTAACATACATATTAGACTTGCTTTGTGTAAATTTAGTTTTGTACATAATTAATAAAATATGCATCATCTTCACCATAATGATAGACGACGATGACGACAACAACACCATCTTTTTATGAAATATTAATTTAGTTAAGTTTACTGATTTTTTTTCTCAATTTCAATTTTAATATATTTATTGATGAATAGCACTGACATTTTATGGCATTTTGTTATTGATTGAAATAACGCGAGTTAGTTTTTATTTTTTATTATTTTTTTTTCTTTCATTAAAAAAGGTTTTCTTCATTTTTATTCTAGTAAGATTGATAATATTATATTAAATCTATAAATTAAAAATTATTTTAATATAAAAAATATTTTTTTGTTTTATATTTTATTTTATTTTATATTTTAAAAATATTTTAATATTTTTTAATTAAATATGTATATATAGGGGGGAAAAATTAAAATAATTATTTTTAATATATTAAATGATTTTAAGCGAGCACAATTAAAACAAAATCAGCACAATCTCATTCTAAAATTTTATTAAAAAATTTCCCAAGAAGAATTTTCCACTGGCGTCAACCTTTGTACATAAATGACTGTGTCGCTTCTGGAGCTAATGTTAATTAGCTTTGGTTTGTAATGAAAAATCAGTGTTTTCAAAATAGATTAATTTTTATTATTATTATTATTATTATTTCGTATTAAATAACTGACTGAGATATTTGAAAAAAAAGAATTTTATTTTATTAAAAATAATAAATCAATAAAATTAAATATAATTTCCCATGTTAAAATTTTTTTATTAAAAATTTAAATTTTAAATTATAAAAAAATGTTTTTGTATATATTTAAAATCGTTATTTTTGTAATTGAATAAAATAAATCATTATTATTAAATTAAATATGATGTCTTTGGTTGAAAAAGAAATGAGAATCAAATAAAAAAAGTATTAAAAAAAATTTTTTTTCGAATAATTTTGATTTATTTTAATTTTATAATAATTATAAATCTAGAAAAATATTGATTATATGATTATGTAATTTTTCATATTATTTTTTAAACTTTTAAATTTAAAAATTTTAAATTCTTTAGATTTATTTTTTTTAATATTTCATAAAAAAATATTTTAAACTGTTAGGCTTTTAGAAAATGCTAATTATATTAATATTTTTTACAATTTTATTTCTTTTAAGACCTAAAAATTTTTTATGGTTTTAAAAATTTTTTAATCCTTAGCCACTCTTTGCAAAGATTATATATTAATAAAAATTCAGTTTCATTAGTTAAATCTGAAAAAATGTAATGATGAAGTTTCGGAAAAAAGTTCTTGACTTTTTTTCTCCTGAATTACTTTGATAAAATTATCATAAATTTTCCATAGATATAAAGATGACATTTCCAAGAAGTCCTTGAATTGTTCTTTGATTAAAAAATCATTCTATTCCAATCTAGGATGTAAAAGTCAGAGTTCATTTTATTTAGAAATCATGATATAACTTAATTTTTTCAAATTCTCATTATGATTATATAATTATGAAAGTTATTTATATTTTTTAAAAATTGAATGTAATATGATTCATTATTTAAAAAAAAGTTTTGAACATTGATATAAATAAAATTATTTTTTATTAATACAATGAAAATAAGATATTATTAATAATCTAAATAATAGTTGTATTATTAAAAACTTAATATTATTTTTAATTTGAATGAATTTGATTTTTTATGAAAAAACAAAATTCATTCATTAAAAAATATTTATGGACAATATGTTTGGACTGATCAACCGTCCTCTTCAGGTCACTGATTAATAATTTAGTTCACCTGTGGCTAAATGCAAAAATAATGGTTATGTAATCGATCGCATGAAATATATGCAAATCGAAAATTCTCAATAAACTGGTTGAGACTGCCGATTGAACATTGATTTTAGGGAAACGTTATCTAATTAACAATGCTTCATACGACACTCACTAACAAAATTATCTCATAGAATCTTGAAATTATCAATATTAATATCCCATTTACATTTTTTCCCATGTTCTAAAATATTGCTCTTACTATCTTTTCAACTATGTTCTTGAATTCGTTTACAGAGATGACACGCAGTCTTTTCATTTTATTTGGCATTGCTCCATTACATTTATATTTATAAATAATATTCAGAACAAAGTGTTAAGGGTGCAATAGATTTATGAAATTTAATTTTTATGGGATCGTGATATAATTTTAAAATTTAATTCATTGTTTTTTTTAAGTTTTTAAATCCTTCAGAATAAGGTACAACTAAGAAATATTTAGGCATATTATTAATTTGATTTGATTTTATTTTGATATTTAAATTAATAATTAATTAACATTTTTTTAAATAATAATTAGTAAAAAAACATAACATTGAATTTTAACTGAATTTTTATAAATTATATCTTTTTTTGATTTACGATTTCCCGAAATTATAATTACAATATTAGCTTAACTGATTTAGATTTTAATGAAAAGTTTAAGTAAACAAAAATTAATCAAAATATGATATATAAATTTTTTTATTTGTTTCAAATTACTTTGGCAGAAATTGAATACAGATTTTTTTTAATAAAAGTTTTGTTTATAAACGAGACTGAAAGCAAAAGAATATTACGAAAAAAATGTTTAAGAAAAAATTAAGCAAAATAATTGAAGTTATATTTAATAAGAATTGTAAAATTAAAATGGCTTTAATATTTATTTGTTTTAAATAATAATAATAATAATAAATAAAAATAAATAAAAATAATAATAGTAATAATATTAATAATAGTAATTATATTAATAGTAATAATAATAATAAATAAAAATAATAATAGTAATAATAGAAATAATAATAAAATTAATAATAAAATAATATCATTATTTCTAAAGTTTTAGCTGTTTTATTTAAACCGACAATTGCTTTCCGACATGTAAAACAAATGAAATATTGGGTTCCAACTTATCTTCCTAAATCAATCTTTAATTTTTTTTGTTTTATTGAATTGATAAAATACTTTTTATCATTTAACGAAATAAAAATAAAAACATTCAATATAATTTGGTTTTTATAAATATAATAATTTTTATTTTATAATTATAACTTATTTATAATTTATTTTTATAATTATTTATTGACAAAAAATAAAATGAAATATAAAAATATGTTAATTTAGAAAAATAAAACCTAAAATTAATTAATTTATAATACATGATAAATAAATATATATTTTTTTAATTAATAAATCTTTGATATATCTGTAATAAAGAATATTTTTTTGCTAATTTTTGTTTATTTACAAAATTATTTAAATAATTATTCATAAATTTGTGATTATAAAGTAAAATAAAAAAATTCTGTACATATTTTTAGAAATAAAAAAAATAATAAAAGAATATTTAATGAAAATGGTATTTTATTTGTCCTATTTTCATTATCCAAATGCTTTAATTAACACTTGAAAATATAATAACTTTTATCTATCAAATAATAAAATTGCAATAAAATTTGTACAAACTTTAAATCTAATTCTTATTCTAAAGATAGTCTAAATTTTTTTAAAATATAAAATTGTAAGTTCAGTAAAAATGTATTGTGTATATAATTTATGTTTTATATTTTTCTTAAGACAAAAAATATGTAATTTTCAATAACTAAAAAAATTAATTTGTGTGTGTCATCATTAAAACTGTTTTAGTACTTGTAAAGCATTTTTCATATTAAAAATCTATACAAGATTTTGAATCAGATATAATAATAGACCCAAGTCTGCATGTATGTATGTCCGTAACGCTCAATGTGTACTATGATTAAAATGAGAAATGACGGAGGAACCTGAGCGTATCCACGCAAGGGCGTGGTCAATCTGGATAGCCCGCACCTTTGCCGAAAGACATTGAGAAGTCGACTAAATCGACCGAAAACCGCGCTGGTTGATCGATTGTTATATGAACAGCGATTTCGAATAATGCCGATTAGGATGATTTCTACAAGGAATTTCGTAAATATTTTTCTGAAAATACTTATAAAATAAAATTTAATTGACAAATGACGATTTCTATCACTTATTTACTTAATTCACTTATATTGATAAAAATCAAATCAGTATAAATTTGCAAATTTTCGTTATTAATAATAATATCAAAATTTCATTTATAAATAACTTTTTTAATAATAATGCAAGTCTAAAATATTTTAATGGTGAAAATGTAAGAAGCGAAAGCTCTATTGATAACCGTAATAAAATATTTTTCATAAAAAATAATAGAAAAATTATTTAAAGACATATCTTTGTTTAAAATCATTCACATTCAATTGTTGTTCATTCTCAAAGTTTACTATGATAAAATGCGAAATGGCGTCGGAACGGAGGGATGTTATGTAAAGCCGTAGTCGATCTAGATATCCTACATCGAGACGTTCTCTCGGTACAGTGCCCTCGCGAAAGACACCAGGAAGCCGACGTAATCAACCGAAAATCGTTCTGGTCTACCGATAGTTAAATCAATATAAAATTCGATACAATAAATAAATTAATATAATTAGGATTTACAAATTAAAACAAAAACTTTCAAAGACGAAAATGTAGTTCCCCGTCATACATGACGGGTCTTTTCGTAGTATTATAATATTTATATTATCAAAGGGGTATTGTGTTTCATAATTTCAAAAACAATCAGAAGTTTTAATTTCAGATTAAAAATTAAGAACATAAATACCAATTTCGGGTAATAGTTACAATAAGTAGATTGGTCACCTTAGGCGATCTTAACACTAGTCACTAGTGACTAGTGAGTTTTGGTAGTGGGACTAAAAGGCTTTATGATGTTATGTTTCTGTAAAAATATATAGTTTTGACAATCAATTTTTGTTTCTCTAAAGTTTATAATATTTGTAATAAATATGAATGTATTTTTCTCTTAAGAATTTATTTATTTATAATTAACCTTTCAAGAATTAAATCAATACAAATATACACAATTGTATTATCATATCTAAATATGTAAAATAAAAATTACTATTTTAATGGTTCATAACATTATTAAACAATGCATTTATAAAAGAAATATCTAAAAAAAATTTTTAATTTATAACAAATATTTCTTTTGGCTTTAATAATATAGATTTATATAGTACTGGTAAAATGCGCAACCCCTCTGATAAGGATTGACTGAAGAGAAGAAAATAGTGGTAGAAAAAAGGACAATCAACTAGTAGAACTTTTACCAGAATATAAAGCAATATTTATGGAACTTTGAAGGGACGTCACTAAACAAAAGATCAAAACACATAGAGAACCAGCATTGGTGAAACCTTATCGACAACCGAAACATTTCCAGGCAAAACTAAATAAAATTATTAAAAACGGTATTATCGAAAAATGCATTTCCCCCTTGAATTTTCTTCTTGACTTTGTTTGAAAAAGGAGGAACAAGATATTCAAATGTTTGTTGATTTTTGGCAATTAAACAAAATCATACTCAGACATGCATTTCCGATTCTAAATGTAAAGCATAGGCTAAACAAACTAAATGGGACCAAATATTTTAGTACTTAGCGATTTAGGAAACGCATACAATCAAGTGAAATTGGAGGATGAATTAAACATCAAAACATCATTTACAACAAAGAACACCCAATATTGTTTCAAGAGAATGCTAATCGGAATTAAGATGACACCAGTAGCGTTTCAACATCTTAGGAAAAGGTGTGGGTGAATTAAATTGGAAAGAGACAGTTGTGTATTTGGACGATATTCTGAGTTTAGCGAAAGGCAAAAAAGAACACCTCAAATGAATTGAACACATGTTTAGTAAAATAAAGAAATCGGGTCTGAAAATTAACACAGAGAAATACAACTTCTTGGTTTAAAAGACATTGTTTTCGGAAATGTCATCAGCAAAAATGGTTTGGAAACAGATCAGACAAAGATCGATGCTATTAGCCAGTCTCAGAACCCTTCATGTGTTCAAATTTGAGAAGCTTTTGTATTTAACGAACTATTAAAAGAAATTTTTAAATACTATGCAAAGTATTCAAAAGTATTGAAAGATCTAAGAAAGAATAAAAATAAAAACTAACTAAAAAGGCAACGAGATGTTTCAAATGTTAAAGAAACAAATGACCCAAATACCGATGCTATTTCTATTGGATACAGAATCCAGGTTGAACACAAATGAAGCACTGCTATAAAAAAAGTATTGAAAGATCTAAGAAAGAATAAAAATCAAAACTAACTAAATGTTTCAAATGTTAAAGAAACAAATGACCCAAACACCGATGCTATTTCTATTGGATACAGAATCCAGGTTGAACACAAATGAAGCACTGCTATCACAGAATCACATATATGAGAGAGAAAGAGTCATTGCCAACTGATCCTACAAAATAAACAAACACGAACTTTGATATAGTATTACGAGAAAGGAGCTGTTGGTAATCTACTACTTAACTTAACTCTTCAAACACTTACTTTACGAAAAGAATTTTCTTTAAAGAATGAATCACAAAGTCATTATTATCTGTAGATAAATCATTCCAAAATATGTACGGATTTTTGTGGACCATTTAAAACAAATATGAATGGATGTCAATACATACTAGCAATAATCGATCAACTTCGCAGATACATTTGTTTGAACGCAGTGGATTATCAAGACGAGAAAACCATACGAAAAGTATTATTAGACAAGTAGATATGGAAATTCGGATCACAAAAATAAATCCGTCGATAGATAAAAAATGTCAAATATGTACTTTTTAAAGAAACAAGGAATAGATTTAAGGCTGAGACAGTATATTCTAGTTTTACTACCACAATACCAACATGATCGTGGATAGAATATTCAAAACAATTAGAGACATCATGAATATACGATAAAAGACTAAGGACTCCTGCAAATCCTGCCAGAAAAATAGTTTATGCTAAATTTGCCAATTCAAGGAACTATAAGCTTAATAATAAAGAAGAAATAATTTTTGGTTGGAAACTAAGACATACGAGGAAAGACACCACGGAAAAGAGACATGAATAGAAGTGACCAAACAAAAAACAACTCAGACGAAAAGAATATTCCACATTGGAAATAAAGTTGTAATAAAGAAACAAAATGTAACAAAGAAAAATGATCGATTTATGGACCCAACCATCATAATGGACCGATGAAATGACAGAAGTTACGAGATAAAATTAGATGATCGTAGAATTTTTATAAAGAATGAGAAATGGCTAAAGTCATTTAAATCGAAGGGATTCAAGGAATATTTTATTTTTTCCATTCTTTTTATTAGCTTACTTTCTATAAAGGTATATATATATATATATATGTATCTGTATCCATGGAATTTAGAAACCAGTTTTTCAAGGCTTTTTACTCAATCGATTTTCTTCAAACTTTGTACACTTACTCATTCTCGATGACAATAAATGATTATGTAAAAGTTGATCGAAAAAACTTTTTAAGATCCCAAAATGGGAAAAAACGGAAAATTCGGATTTCCGAACAATATTAATTGTGCAAGATTAATAAATTATAAATTTACAAGTAGTTTATATTAATTTTTATTGTGTTATTTTAATTAAAATGTTTTAAATGTTAAATTTTTAAATTTTAAAAACTTTGTTGGCAAAGTAGAGTTCTGTCTGTATAAAGAATGGATATAAAAAATTTAATTTTGTGATTTACTAGTTTATGTTGAGTTTAGTATTTGGAAAAGTGCTTCGCTCACCAAGATGGAAAATTTATATTTTGGATATTCGTGATAATTAAATGTTCGAGCATGATTTAAATTTTAAATTGCAACATAATATATTTAAAACTTAAAATTATTTGAATATTAAAAATTTTGATAAAATAAAAAAAGTTTTAAATGCATTTTGAATCGATTATAAAATGTTTTTAAAATCTTTTAAAAATTAATATAATTTCTAGATAAAATTATTGTAGAAATTATTAAAGTAAAATTTTACAAATAAAATGTGAAAATAACTTAAGTGTATAAAATGAAAATTTGTTCAAATAATTGTTTTAAACGATTAATCATAAAAAATCTTTTCAATTTAGTTACATTTCAAATTTCGAAAGTTTTCTTGAGGATTGTCCCGAAAACAATTCAAACTTTGATAAAAATAAAATAATCGAAAATCATATTGGTGTTCCTAATAAGTAATAAATAGATTTTTAATTCAAATTTCTTTTTTATATTTATATTTTTTTAATATATAGGCAGTAATTTTCTATTAATTTCTGTGATGCCAAATAGACTATTTATTTAAAGTTTATTTTGAAGAATTTCGTTGTTTACCTCGACGAATGAATGGATGGTGTTTTATTAAGAACGAAATAAGTTGTGAATCTTAGTGAATTAATAAATGTTTACAATAATGATCTTTATTGTTATTCATTATTTAAAAAGCAATAAAAAGTAATATAAATATATTTATTTGTCAACCTAATACAATGTTAAATGTCAAGAATGATGATCGACTCTTGGTTGATCCAAACTAATATGAATGTCCAAATGTCTACAATAAAATTGGTTTAATCTATAATATATAAATAATAAAATAAAAATATAAATTATAAAAAAATTTGTACATTGTCTTTGATGAAATTATAGTTTCTTTCTTTTTACCAAAATAGTTTGATAGATTTTTAAGTCATATTTGGTTGTTTTGTAAAGAAAATTTAATAATTAATTACTTTTGTATTTAGGTTAATGAATAATTTAATTATACTTAAATACAGCAATTATTGTATTTATCTCTAAAAGTTTAGCTTTTAATCATTGAATAACAATAAAAAAATAAATTTAAGGACCGTAAATGACATTTTTATATTTTACTTACCAATGAGTCTTTAATTGTCAATTTTTCAAATAATATGTTTAAATATCATTTTATTTTTTTATTACTTAAAAAAATCTTTAACTTATGAAAGTTTAACTAAAATTTTTAAAATAATAATAAAAATAAATAATAAAATAATCTGAGAAATAATCAACTATTAACCACATATATTATTTTATGAAATATATTTATATATTGATATTCTTAAATTGTATAATAAAATAATATACTTTTCCAAATATCGTCTCTAAAATGATTTATGTTTATTTAATTAAATAATTTTTTAACTTTAAAATATTAAATAAAATTTAACAAAAACAATTTTGTCGGTTCTAGAATTTATTAAATTAAATGCAGAATTATCTGAATATTTAGGACAATTATTCCGAAACTGAATTTAATTTTATTAATTAACAACATCAATATGAGATTTACAACATTTATTAATATTACAATCACATTCACTATTTGATATCTCTCTTTATCAATTTATTTCTGAGTTCAAACTAATTATTTTCAATAAATGAAAATCTGTTAATAAAAAAATTATTAATTATAAAGAATGTAATTGGTTGAAATTAAATCTAAACATTTTTTAAAAAGAACATATTAAATTAATATATTAAAATTTTAAATTACATTAAAAAATAAATAATACATTCAAAAATTATTTTAAATCGTTTTACTTTAAAATTAAATTAAATTATTTTTAATTAGTTGGAATCAAAGAAAATATCAATCATCCATCTGTGTAGGAGAGGCACAATCTGAATCAACATACATCATGCACAATATCAACACACAATTCAAAACATTCCTCACAATCATAATAATATTTTAAGAGCAAAAAAAATTCATCGAAAATTTTTAACTAATAAATAAAAACCTTTTTAATTTAAATAAAAATCATTGAATTTAATTTTAAATAATTATTTTTTTGTTATAATTTTTTTTCAATAATTAAAATAAAAATTTATTAGGTTCGGAATTAATTTGTAGCGTTTTTTTAAGAGTCAAAGAACGATTTATTTATTTTAAAAGGTAAATATCAAAATACGCTATTATAAATATTGTCCATCGCTTGTTTCTACTTTTTCCTATCTTTCGGGGAGGAAATGAATACCCTATCGAAAAAACGCTTCATCCTTTGAGACAATCCATGCATCAATCCAATTTTGACATTCTTCGTAAGAAGTAAATTTCTCAGCCGACAAACCGACTCAACTAGAACAGGTGATAATCCAAAGGATCAATATTTTGAGAATAAAGTGGGTGGGTTAAGTCTTCCCATTTCAGTGTTTGCAGGCACATTTTCACTGGTTTTCAGTTTAGCATTTTCGTGCAGCAAAATAATTTTTTATGCCTTTTGTTTCATTTCTGTCGTGTCTCCTTTAATGCACGACTCAAGCGTATCAATTGTAGTAGGTAACGATATACAGTGAAGGTTTTATTTTGATTAAACCACACCAATTTGATCCCACCAAATAAAAAGGAGCTTAGATTCATGAATATTACTCTTTGTTACTGATTATGATAGATGTCCGGGCTTAAAATATGTTTCCTACGCCGGAAATTGTCATATTATATCTAGTTTTCATCACCAATAAAAATCGATGGAAAACATTTTCTTTTTTACCTATATAAGCAGAAAGTCACGGGTCAAAATACGTTTTTCAACTTCTTCTATTTTAATTCGTATGAAACCAAATTTACTTAATTTTGGAACAATCCTAGCACTTTAAGCCGTTTTTCTACTGTTAACAAGTCAACTCCGAAGCGTTTGAGATTAGTTGTCCTATAATGTGCCCAATTCTTTATCCTCAAACTTTTTTGGCTGTCCATGTCGTTTCTTGTCTTCCAAGTTAAATTAACTGTTTTTAAATTGCACAAATCACTTCCGGCACATTTGATCACCGTAAATTTCTTCAAATATCTGTTGGCTTTCGGCAACAGTATTATACTTATGAAAGTAATGTATTAAAAGTCCCCGTAAAAACACTTTATTTGGTATAAATTTAGATATTTTTATAATTTTAAGTTGATGTTACTTACAATTGATAGTAAGACGAGTCTTTAAAATAGTACTTAATAACAGCTGATTTAAGATCAATTTCAATGCAAAAGCATAACAATCTTTCCTAAAACGCTACGAATCAATCCCATTTAATATATTTTTTAAAACTAAAGTAAATTAAAAAAATAGTAATTTTTAAGTTACTTTTTTTCCAATTATCATCCTGTTTCCTTTTTGAAAAATGCATTTCGCCTATAATTTCAGCAAAAAAGTTTAATAAAAAAATATGGAAATGAGATCTAATATTCTTGTAAAAATTATATTTTTTAATTTATTTTTAAAATCCTAACATTCAAATATGACAAAAAGTCCCTTTCCTAACTTAAAATAAGTCATATAATTTTTAAACGAATCCAATACCATGAAAACCCAAGATTACTATCTTAAAAGAACTACGTAATATGTAGGTACCGAAATTAATGTTATTTTGAAAAAAGAAAAATTTTTTATAATAAATGACCAGATATAATAAATATGTTACTAAATATCATAACATTCGTAAAATCCTTTGACCTACTTTAGTCCCGTTTTTTTTTCATATATGTGAGGAATATTTAGAATCTTGATGTTTTGTGTGTTGTTTGGAAGTTTGAATGTTGTGTAATGATTTGGGATTGTGTCTCTCTTAATCAGACAGTTGATTAATATTTAATTCTTATAATCTGAACTATTTTTTTCAAATTTAGATTTATTATTAAAAATTTTATTTTATTATGATTGTAAATTTTAAATGATTTTATTAATTTTATTTTTTATTGTTGGTAAATAATTAAATAAAATTAATATTTTTAAAGGATTAATAGTAATTTTAATTTAACAATAACGTTTGTAGTAAATATTTTTAATTTTATTAATTTTATTAATTGTTTCTGGCTGAGAAGTATTAAATATTGATTGATGAGTATGAGATTGCAATACATGTTGTAACAAATATTTGAGTTCTCTTAACAATGCAAAAATCAGGTAATTTTAAAGATATTTTAAAAGAACAAATAAATCCTAATAAGCTAATTTTTTTTCTAAATACTGTATTTAGTATTTGGTACACATAAATATTTGAAAAATTTATACAATTTTGTGTATTAGGAAAAAAATTAAAAATCATTTGAGAGGTATATGTATAGGTTTCTTGGGTACGCGACTTTTTGGCGATGGACCGTTTTTGGTACTATATTTGTTATGCCAAATTCGTGTATTCTGCAAGTCGTTTGCCAAAAACACGAATTGGGCAATTTTTTAAAAACATCTTTAATTCAATTATGAAATAGATATCAACATTTAATATGAAAAATATCAATTTATTATGAAAAATTTTCAATTTAATATGAAAAAATATATTAAAAACACATTTGCAATACAGGTTGCCACCAAGGAACAAGTTAAAATAACTATGAATAAAAAATTTACAATTGGATTATATTTTGCATAATAAATTACGATTTTTTTTCATATTTAATTTATTTTTTTTCAAAAGGTACATATTT